>JAJIBD010004949.1:0-111092 GCA_021461705.1 Cryptotis parvus
TAATCCTTTCAAGCTCTTCCAGGAAATGGGGAGAAACAGAAACACTCCCAAACAGCTTCTACGAGGCACATATCACCCCTGATACCCAAAGCAGGGAGAGACAACACAAAGAAAGAAAACTACAGACCGATATCCCTGATGGACAAAGATGCTAAGATCTTCAACAAAATAGTAGCAAACAGAATCCAAAGACTCATCAAGAAGATTATACATCATGACCAAGTAGGAGTCATCCCAGGAATGCAAGGATGGTTCAACATTTGCAATCAATCAACATAATCCATCATATCAGTACGGGAAAAAATTAAAAACAACATGATCTTATCAATATATTCAGTGAAAGCATTTGACAAGATCCAGCACCTGTTCATGATTAAAACCCTCCAAAAAAATAGCAATTGAAGGAACCTTCCTCAAGATAGTTACAGCCATCTATCAAAAGTCCACAGCGAGTATCATTCTTAATGGTGAAAAATTGAAAGCCTGCCCCCTAAAATCAGGGACAAGACAAGGTTGCTCCCCTCACCTCTTTTATTTAATATAGTACTGGAAGTACTTGCCATAGCAATCAGAGAAGAAAAAGGACATTAAAGGCATCCAGACAGGCAAGGAAGAAGACAAGTTATCACTATTCACAGATAACATGATATTATACTTAGAGAACCCTAAACTCTACCAAAAAAAATCCTAGAAACAATAGGCGCTTATAGTAGAGTGGCAGGGTACAAAATCAATACCCAAAAGTCAGTGGCTTTCCTATATACAAATAACGAAAGAGAAGAAAGGGATATTAAGGAAACGATTCCATTCACAATTGTGCCACAGAAAATTAAATACCTAGGAATCAGTTTGACAAAGAATGTAAAGGACCTCTACAAAGAGAACTACAAAACATTACTTCAAGAAATAAAAGAGGATACAAGGAAGTGAAAACACATTCCCTGCTCATGGATCAGCAGAATCAACATTGTCAAAATGGTAATACTCCCTAGAGCTTTATACAGATTCAGTGCCATCTCTATAAGGGTACCCATGACATTCTTCAAAGAAATTGACCAAACACTCCTGAAATTTGTATGGAACAATAAATCCCCATTGATAGCTAAAGCAATCCTCGGGAAAAAGAAGATGGGAGGCATCACCTTTCCCAACTTCAAACTGTACTGAAGGCAGTAGTAATTAAAACAGCGTGGTACTGGAATAAAAACAGACCTGTGGACCTATGGAATAGAATTGAGTATCCTGACAACCAGTCTCAAACACATGAGCAATTAATCTTCGATAAAGGAGCAAAAAGTACTAAATGGAGAAAAGAAAGGCCTCTTCAACAAGTGGTGTTGGGAAAACTGGGCAGCGACATATAAAAAATGAATCTGGACCTCTGTCTAACACTATGCACAAAAACCAGATCAAAATAGATTAAAGATTTCAAACCATACCTGAATCCATAAAGTACATTGAAGAAAATATAAAAAAAAAATTCCATGACATTGAAGCTAAAGGCATCTTCAAAGGTGAAACACCACTAACAAAGCAACTAGAAGAAAAGATACACATATGGGACTACATGAAACTAAAAAGCTTCTGCATCTCAAAAGAAACAGTGACCAAGATACAAAGACAGTCCACAGAATGGGAAATAATATTCACCCAATACCCATCTGACAAGGGGATAATATCCAGGATTTATCAGACATTGGTAGAACTTTACAAGAAGAAAACAACCAACCCCATCAAAAATTGGGGGAAGAAATGAACAGAAACTTCGACAAGGAAGAATTTGAATGGCCAAAAGACATATGAAAAACTGTTCATCATCATTAATCATCAAAGAGATGCAATTTAAAACATCTATGAGATATCATTTTACACCCCAGAGACTGGCACGTATCCAAAAAAGCAAGAACAAGTGCTGGCGTGGATGTGGGGAAAAGGGGACACTCATCCATTGTTGGTAGGGATGTCGACTGGTACAGCCTTTTTGGAAAACTGTATGGACATTCCTCCAAAGACTAGAAATTGAACTCCCATTTGACTCAGGCATACCACTTCTGGGAATATACCCTGGTGTTGGATGACAAGTTTAGCTAGTTTGGGAACTTTGCTGTTTTGCCCACTCACAGCTTAATCTACTTGAGGCCAAGTTTCCTTCTAATGAGATCTCTCTTCTATGTAACACTGCTAGAGGGTGTGGAAGTTATAGAAGTCACTTGACTCTGAATAACTTCTGACTTATACATCTACTAAGACTTCTATGTTTTCTAGATGGGCACAGCTCCTCTTTATACACTGCACCCAGCATGGGACAGTTAGAATTTACCAGGAGACTACCACCCTGGCTACTTTGAGACTATAGAAAGATTATAGGAAGGATCATACTAGTTTGCTCTCAAGCAGGCAAGTGTGACCCTTTCAGTATACTGAGATCAAGATACTCAGAATCACTCTGGTGCAGATAATAAATAAGAAAGACCTTGTGGGTACCATCTAGATTACATGAAGCTCATGAAATGAAGATGTATTACTTTATACCAGCTCTCTCTCTCTCTCCTCTCTCTCTCTCTCTCTCTCTCTCTCTCTCTCTCTCTCTCTCTCTCTCTCTCCCCAGTGTTTTACACAAGAGATAATCTCAGAAGAAGAGGACGCTGTCTTGTTTGTCAAGCCATCGAAAATCAGATGGGTTGGACATGTAATGCGATTGGGAGACAATTGCTGGACTAGAGCCATTACCGACTGGATCCCACTGGATGTCAAAAGATCACGTGGCCACCCACCTACAAGATGGTCAGACTTCTTGGTCAAGACCCTGAACAAATGGTTTGAGGCTCTTCGTATTTCTGAAGCAACAAGATGCCACTGGGCTACACTGGCACGTGATAAGGTCAAATGGAAATGTTACTGGAGCCCACTCGAGCAAATTGATGAATAACAAGATGTCAAGTGTTTGTCAAGTGTCAAGACAAAACATGGATTAGGAGGTCTTGTTAGTTGGTAGAACCTACTGCAAATGTGTGGGAGTCAGAAGTTAGGCAATACAGAGAAAGGAACAGTGTACAAATAATTATTATAAATGATAATACCAGCATAGAATTGAGCATTGAAAGTAGGCAAAAGGATATACATGATAGCCTCTGTATGTATTGCAAGCCATAGTGTGTAAAAAGAAGGAAGAGAGAAAGAAAAAGAGAGAGAGAGAGAGAGAGAGAGAGAGAGAGAGAGAGAGAGAAGTGAAAACTGCCTGCCATAGACACAGGCTGGGGGAGAGGGGGAATCATGGGACATTGGTGGAAGGAAATGGGCACTGGTGGAGGGATGGGTGCTGGAACACTGTATGACTGAAACACAAATATGAACACTTTGGTAACTGTATATCTCACGATGGTATAATAAAGTTTTTTTTTAAAAATGAGAAGAATGAACAGATGTTTCCTCAAAAAAAAGAAACGTAAACAAACCAAACCATGAACTGATTTTTTAAGGGATAAATAGCTTGACTCCATATACTTTCTCAAGTATTATATATTTGCGTATATATAATTGTTTTACATAATAGTTTTACATCTATAGTTTCTTTCACAAATTTTAAGAATGCATTTTGGGGATCTATGTAAAGATTAAAGTTGTAGCAAACATTTATAAATATATTGTTCTCCTGTTACACTGAATTAGCACAAGGCAAGTTGACAGGATTTGCATGACTAGAATCACAGAGGTCAGAGCAAAAGTACAGCAGGCAGGGCATGTGCCTTGCATACAGCTCACCCTGGTTCAGTCCCTGGCATCTCATACTGTTCCCCAAGTACTTCCAGGAGTAATTTTTGAGCACAGAGCCAGGAATAAGCCCTGAGCACTGCTGGGTGTTGCCCCAAAATAAAACTTAAAAACAATAAAATAAAATGATCTCACAGAGGCCATGTATCTTGGTCTTAATAAAATATTTCATTTTAAAGAGCTAATAACTAGATACAGAGCAGTAGCTTAGCAATAGAGCACAGGTCTTGTGTATCTGACGCCTTGAATCCTGCTCCAGCATCTTAAAAGAAAAAACATGAAAGAATACTCTTCTCACTTACCTTCCCCACATGAACCAAAAGACAAGGTGATAAACATCTGAAGTTAGGAACAAGGAGAACTTAGCACATAGCCTTGGGAACCAATACGCGCATTTCTTTCCTTTGTGCTTGCTTCCCTCTGGGCAGGAAAGGGCTTTGGTTAGAAATGACGCCTGGTGGCTACCGCAGTTACTTTAGGGGTTAGCGTCTGCAACAGCCCAGGGAAGAGAGTGTGAGGCTGTGTGATCAAGGGTGCTCACCCTGCAGTCAGTGTGACAGCAGTGACAGCAGTGGCTTCTCCAGGTCACCTGAAATGTGCATCTGCCTTGAAAGATGAACTTAGCACTATGAGCGGAAAGCTCAAGGAAGGACAGAGCACAGGTATAGCATAATAACATAAAGATAGCATATGAAAATCAAGTATTTTAATCTACTTTAGGAAAGATGAATACTGAAATAAATGTCTATGATACAGTATGATATAAGGCTGCTTTATAACAAAAGAAAGGAAGAGATAGCATAAAAAGCATGACTTTTATCTTGCATACAATAGACCCCAGTGTGATCCCTAGCACCACATTCCCCAAGCACAGACAGGGGTTACTCCTGAGCACAGAGTCAGAAATAGTCCCTCAGCATAACCAGGTATAACCCCTCAAAATATAAATTAAATTAATTTGAAGAAGGAAAGAAAGTAAGGAAGAGAGAACTGGGAAAGGAGCACAGGTGTCAAGAGTAAACATTCTTTGCTATGAAAATCAAGTATTTTAATCTACTTTAGGAAAGGTGAATACTTAAATAAATGTATATGATACAGTATGATATAAGGCTGCTTTATAACAAAAGAAAGGAAGAGGAAACTGGTATTTATTATGCTCTGGTACTTTATTTTACTTATTTTGGTTTTTGGAGCCACACTTGGCTATTCTCAAAGCTTATTCCTGGCTCTCTGCTCTGTAATCACTCCTGGTGGGCTCAAGGGATCACGTGTAGTGCTGGGGATCAAACCTGGGTCAGCCACATGCAGGGCAAGTCGCTACACACTGAACTATTGCTTTAGTCCCTAACCCGAGTACTTCATAATGATAATTTTGTTGAGTAATTACTCTGAAGTGTCATCAACCCTACCTAATAGTTCGGAAATAATAGTAATTTATAGTTCGGAAAGGCTCAATGACTCATACAAGGTCAAAATGTAGTACACAGAGCTGGACTTTCAATCCAAGTCAATCTGCCTATAGAACCCACCATCTTTCTCAGACATTATTGGGCAGATGAGGCCTAACTTTCCAGTGAGTAGACATGCTAAGTGTACAATCAATCTATTACCAGCAGCACTGCCAGAATACCATTGACTGGAGTCCCTATGACTGCATTCTTGGTTGCAATCACAAAAGAAGAGTGTTGTGGATCAAGAGAGAGAGCATAAAGAGCATGGCTCTTATCTTGCATACAATAGACCCCAGTTTGATCCCCAGCACCACATTCCCCAAGCACAGACAGGGGTTACTCCTGAGCACAGAGTCAGGAATAGTCCCTGAGCATAACCAGGTATAACCCCCAAAATATAAATTAAATTAAATAAATTTGAATAAGGAAAGAAAATAAGGAAGAGAGAGCTGGGGAAGGAGCACAGGTGACAAGAGTAAACATTCTTTGCATACTTATGGACCCAACTTTAATCCCCCCACACGAGATACACACCACTAGGTGCTGAGGGCCCCCAGTACTGCAGGACCAGAGTAGTGTCACATCACCTCCCTTTAGCATCAAACTGTCTAGGTCCAGTTAACCGAGTATCACTAGTAGTGGCCCTCGGGGTGCCAGAGCACACCTTGAGAGTGCCCCAACCAACCACAAAAAAATAAGGAAGAAAAGGAACATGACACTTTATTCTTGCTTGCCCTTTACACAACACTAGGAATCAAGCACAATTATTTCTCATTACCTGACTTTCTTTTCTTCAATAAAATTTTTATGAGGAACAAAAACAATCTCATAAGGAAATGCCTTGCAGTGAGCTATTATTGAAACAAATATGCCTCGGAATCTGTATCTTAGGATACTATGTGCCACCTACCTCCTTGCATTGAGAGGGACAGTGCAGGGTCCTTGAAAACCTCCTGGCAATCTTCTCTAAACTGAAACTGCTCTAAAGCAGGGTTAAGGAATCTCCAGCCTAAAAACTCATCTTAATGCTCATAGACTCCCCTGCAAATGAGTGTTATTATGTGCCTTTTAGAGATGAGAACATAGAGACTTATAGGCAAAGCAGCTGAAAATCCAGCATTAGAAATTCTTTTACTTAACAGCCAGGGCAACAAGGCACCTACCTTGGCTTAGTTACAGTCAACGACATCTGCAACACATGTGATGATAGATGGGGCCACTAGTAGGAGGTGAGAGTTGGAGAGTGATCGCTGATTGGGTTTGCCTCACAGGTAGAGAGAGAGGGCTGTGTCTTTTGGCTTGGCAGGAAGGCAGATGGTAGGGAAAATGGGCGACAGCATGACTCGAGTCTGTCATTTTCCAAATGGTTGCAGCCAAAAAAAGAGAAAAGCAGTTGTCAAAATCATGTGTTTCAAAAGTAAGATGAGGAAATACTTTTCATTGTTGTTTTAAATACAACATTGCTTGTCCTATTTGCAATGGGGAAATCTCTCGTTTCCAGAAAGATTACAATATCAAGAAGCACAATGTTTCCCGCCTCCATTTTGTTGAGCCTGATGGCCCCGCCCAGGAGCTGCCCTGGGGCCGCCAGCCATAGCATGAAGAGCCTCACAAGCGGCTGGGGAGGCTGGAACTCGGCTCGCCCGGGCCCAGCTGACTATAGGACCCCCAGGAGGGCAGATGGGTTTTGGGAGTGGGCCCGTCACCTCTGGGAGGTCCCGGAAGCAGCCAGATGAGACTCGCCCATCACACTAGCCACCATTTCCGCTGTCTGGACGCTGGGAAACTGCCTCACGACCAGATTAACAGAGCAAAACCAGTTCGAGGTCCATTAAAATAGTGGAAACAGTAGTGTCTTTCAAGCACTGCATTCCACAAAGAGCAGGAGAGTTTGGCGGGAGGGAGAGATAAATAGGAGAGAAATGACATACAGAACCTGCCAAGTAGTTGAGGTGTGAGAGGGGGTTGGACGTGGGGACATTGGTGATGGGCGATGGGTTTGGGTAGAGGGATGGGTGTTGGAACACTGTAGAACCAAAACTCTACATGAGCATCTTTCAATTGTATGTCTAAAATGGTGTAATATTATTTGGGGGAGAAAAATAATAAAATGAAATTAAATTAAAAAAAAAAGCACAGTGTAAGAGGTCATGTTTTTTATCTAAGGAGCTTAAAGGTTAGTAAAAATTAAAGAGAGAAGAAACAAAATTCATAGATTTCTATTCAACAACAAAAGTCACCTAAGGCACAGTGCTAGAATAACTTACTGCAGTGAATGCTGTTTTACAGATCCTGAACTGTTAGAGGGCTTGGAGGGAAAGGTCACTCATTAAAACTAGCATACAGGGGGCTGGAGTGATAGCCCGGCTGCTAGGGCGTTTGCCTTGCACACGGCCGGCCTGCCCGGCCGGGTTCAATCCCCAGCATCCCATATGGTCCCCTGAGCACTGCCAGGAGTAATTCCTGAGTGTAGAGCCAGGAGAAAACCCCTGAGCAATGCTGGTGTGACCCAAAAAAGCAAAAAAAAAAAAAAAAAGACTAGCTACAGAAAGAGAGAAAAAGGGAAAAGATTTCAAAAATATTAACGCCATGAACTCGTCCTCCAAGTGACACAAGAACAGGTGATCCCACACAGGACTCAGCAAGACCAAATGACATTCACAGAGATTCTAATGAGCAGCTTGGTTTCCTAATCTTGATCCTGAGCACACAGCCAGAGGCACCAAGAAAATCCTCTGTTGTGGATGACCAAAATTAGAGCAAACAAAACAAAACAAAGCCTGGAAGAAACTAAGAAAAGCTAAAGAGTGGAATGGTTCAGTCCTTATACCATCATTGAAATGTCCTTGGAAATCACAGTAGCTATTGAAAGCAGATTCTGGAGTCACATCATTTCATTCATCATCACAGAACTGCTTTTTCTTCTTCATGATAAAAATGAAACACTGAACCAAGCTACCACCACATTTTGCTGTACCTCAAAACAAAAATCACAATTAGGATCCTCAGAGACACAAGAAAAGAGCATTCCTGAGACAAAAGCAAGAATGTTCAAAAAAAAAAGGAGCATTTTTCCAAATAAAATATTTAAAAAAATTTAAAACATTGTAAAATTGAAAAAAATTAAACAAATTAGAAAATCCAGAAAATAAGGGGGAGGGGATTATTTTAAAGATAATGAAAGAATTAGAAAATTAGGAAACAATTTTGGGGGCCAGAGAGATAGTATAGTGGGAAGAGCGCTTGCCTTGCACTGGGCCAACCCTGGTTAGATCCCAAATATCCCATATGGTCACCTAAGCACTGCCAGGAGTAATTCCCGAATGCAGAGATAGGAATAACCCTTGGGCATTGCCAAGTGTGGCCCAAACACAAACAAAATAATTTTAGGAAAACAATTTTAGGAAGTCTGACATCATTATTCTAGAATTATCAGGGAAAGCAAAGAAAACAGAGAAGAGGAAATTATTAGCAAAACTTCCCAGAATGACAATATGTATGTTTCCAGATTGATAGTACTAAGGATCCTTCACAATAGAAGAAATAAACTTATTCTAAGGCACCTCTATTCAGAATCCTGTGGGTTAAGAAAATTCTCATGGGTTAGCGAGAAACAAACGACTACTTTCAAAGCATCAGAAATCAGAATATCGTGGGATATCTCAACACCAACATAAGCATGTAATGTTGTCAATGGACACATATCTTTACAATCTGAAGGAAAGGGCTGGGGTGATAGTGCAGCAGGTAGCTGACTTACCTTATACACAGTCAAACTGGGTTCAACCCCCTGCACCCCTTATAGTCCCCCAAGACCATGAGAAGTTATCCCTGAGTGCAGAGCCAAAAGCAAGCTCTGAGCAATGCCAGGTGTGACCAAAAAACAAATAAAAGTAGAGCATTTTTCTTGTATATGTGAGGCTCTGGATTTAATTTCTGCTGTTGTACATGTACACACACACACACACACACACACACACACACACGCACACACAGATTCCTGTGGATTAATGAGCACCTAGTCCAGAGAATTAATGAAATAGTGTGATTTAAGCGATTGACCTGACAATAACTGAGAGGAGGAGGAAGAGTAAGAAGAGGGAGGAGGGGAGCAAGCAGGGGTTCACAAAGAACATCTCACCCATGCCTGGAATGAGAAAAAAAAAGTATTAAAAAGACAAGCACCATCCAGCCCACCTGGAGAGAAGAGGAAAAGTTTCTCAAAAATATATACTATGTCTGATAAATTAGCTGTTGGGTTGACTCTGTTGAGAACTTTACTACAAATGACCATTAAAAGAAATGAGGTATTTAAAAATAGAGAAGGGGCTGGAGTGATAGTACATTGGCTCTGGTAGTTGGGTTGACTTTGTCTAAAGCTTTACTAGAAATGACCATTAGAAGAAATGAGGTCATTAAAAATAGAGAAGGGGCTGAAGCAACAGTGCGGTGGTAGTGCATTTGCCTTGCGTCGACCCACCTGACTTTGATCCTTGTTATCCCATATGGTTCCCCAATCACTGCCAGAAGTTAATTCCTGAGTGCAGAGCCAGGAGTAACCCCTGTGACCCAAAAATGCCAAAGAATAAAAAAATAAAAAGGCAGCAGATAAAAACAAATTATTTCCTTTATGAAAAAAATAAGAAAAATAACCATGAAATGTAAAAATGTTGTAGAAATACTAAATAGTCATCACACGAAGTTACCAAAATTGTGGTCAAATTACACTAGGAAGATGAGTCAGGGAGATGAGCAAGATGGCAGTGTATAATTTATAGTTCTTAAACATATACAATTTCACATGTCAAGTTTATTTTAATCAAGCAGGAAGGAAAAAAATTAACAAAATCTAATTGAAAAATAAAGTTATGTGGGGGAGGCAATTAACTCAAGAGTTGTGGGTCCTCTGAACCCCAGGCTACGGTGAGGAATGGAACAGATTACACCTGGGCAGCACAGCTGTTTCACTTAACATTTTCACTTCAACTTCTGCACTTTTTGTTGTTATTGTTGGAAGAGTTGGTGATCTAATATTCTCCAAAAGCCAAAAATTCACCCACGAGCATAACAGGAATTCTGTGCCCACATTATTTTTCAAAAGCACAGTAGGACAAGTGACAATCACCCCTTTGCAGAGAATAAGGAGCTACGCCCTTCTATATTCCTGATCTACACCGCCTCCGTAATCCAAATCCCTCACCAGTAACTCAGTTTTCAGAGTGTTTTGGCATATTTTCCTGTAACCCCAGGACCCTCCAAAGGCCATCAAGAAGACAGAGGTGTCTAGTGCTAGAGCCAATGCCTCTGAACCCGCTCCAACCCCCATGCTATGCCGAAGCCTTTTTTTCACTGTTCCTGAAGTCTTCATTTGTTTAATAGCTCCCATTTCTGGCAGCTGAATGACCAGATGGTGGATAAAAGAAAGAGGGTGTGTGTGAATTTCCTTCTCTACACCCAACCCCTATGCCTGAAGGCTGCCCCAGAACAACACCCTCTCTGCCCACCAGATACAAACTTGTCCTGAAAATAGCACAAACAGAGGGACTTAGGAAGACCTTTTCCATGTTTTGGGGGTCTATTTTAGACCTGGAAAAGACCCTGAGAAACGCAGTACCTTCACACTTATCCCTACACCGGATTGATTGGCGGCCGGCTAAAAATAATCCTGAGCTATTGGAAGATGTTTAAGGGAAGACGAAAGAGGCACCAATTTATCCTAATTCTAAATTGTTCCCAGGGTTACTCTTGGCCATCCTAGCTAACATTATTTCTAAAAATTCCTTTAGCAGGAACACCATAAGGTGCCGATTCTCATTTTCTCTCCCAGTGCATAAGCAGAGCTATAGGAAAAACAAACCCCACTTTAACCCCACCCCTCATTCAATATCCCCACTAAGAAAAATGCAGGATCATCTGGTCTTATAATCTCAACATTTATGCATCAGTTTAAATGCAGTTGGGTATTTCATCTTGTTCATCAGGAACAAGATTTTCTCCCTATTTTTAAGGAAAAAAATGTAAACTGGGCACATGCGGCCTTTGCTAAACAGAATATGAGCAGGATTCTGAGTAGCTCATTCGCGTGTGGGAATGAGATTAGACTCAGAGAAGGCAGAATCAAACACGCATGATCGTTAATCATGATCACTGAATGTGCCAGGTCAGCTCTAGGTCCTCAACCTGTTGTTAGTGGTCTACTCATAATATTAATATTATGATTTATAACAAGCATTTTACACACACACACACACACACACATTTACAGACAATTAGAATCCATTGGGGCTGGCTCCACATGTCAGCAGTAGCAAACTCTGGGGACTCAAGGATAGAATAAAGGATCATTGCATGATATCTCAGTCCGCTTAGGCTCTTCACCTATTTCAAAGTCCTAACTCACAGAGATTATGTAACTTGCCTTTATGGAAACTCCTGCATTCAGAGTTGTTTTTCCGAAGCCTGTGTGCAGCTGAGTGTTTACTAAATCAAGCACTAAAAATGAGATTTACACTGGTTGTTCGAAGCTGAAAGCCAGCTGCAGCTGCCATTAGAGCAATTCAATTTCTTTTTTTATAAAGCACAAGTAAGGCTCAATTTACTAAAGTTTTATTTCCTTTTTATGCATCCCATATGCTAGGGGAAAAATTAAGTTTATGAGATTAAAAATGAGTTTTATGCTAAGTGTTTACAAAGTTTTCAGCTGGTTGCCTTTGCAAACCCTCAGACCTACCAGTTCAGCCTCTGGGTTGTTTTTCGGTTTTCTTTTTCTCTTCCATTTCCATGAAAGAAAGTCACTATGTTTGTGAAAGGAGCTTGTCCAGGCGTTCTCTTCTCTGGCTTCACCCACGCTTTCTATAATAGTCGGGGTAGACAGATAAATAAGTTCCTTCTTGCTGTCAAAACCTTCCCAAGGAAATTTCTTATTTATACTCAATTGCTTTTTTTTTCGGTTGTCTTTTTTTTCCCCTTCCATTTCCGGGTGTTGATTTAGCCAGGCTGATGTTTCTCTCTTCTCTGATCATCTCTAAAAAAAATCAATATAGCTGTCAGTTTACAGAATAAAATTCTAGGTATAAAACTACTGTTGAAGTTGGAGAATAGAGGATTTCATGATCAAGTACGAATCACAGAACTGAAAGGAAGGAGAACAGCATTTCTTAGTTCCAAAACTAATGGGCACAGTTATTTTATAACTGTACATTGTGTTGCTCAGAAGACCCAAAGATAGCCATTATTAAGAGATATCCCTATGCAAATATTACTTCTCTCTGAGATAGTTTGTCTTTTCTTAGGATTTTTTAAAGCCTCAAACTCAGATTAAACATGTCATCTTAAGGAATGTTTACTAAGAGGACAAGGCAGAGACTGGAACAGGGTTCAACAAGCCGAGTTTATGCTTTGCATGCCAGAGGCCTATTTTTGAAGGTACCACATAGTCCCCAAGAACCTCCAAGAGTGACTCTAAAGCACAGAGCCAGGAGCAGTCCCTAAACACTAACAGTCTACTACCACCCCCTGCCCCACCCCACATCAAAAATAATAATAATAAAAAGATAGAACAGGGCAATGCAAATAATGAAAAATAGTTTTGACATAAAGCCTGGAAAACAACTCAAATAACCAACTGAATAAATCTATGTCTGCTAATCCATCCAAATTAAGTCTTTAAAAGACTGGGTTTTAACTCTTCCTGGTAGTGCTAAAGAAGATTCTAGAGTTAAGCATGAGGAAAGAGAAGACTAATATGCAAATATAACAACAGACAGCAGATGGCAAAAGTCCCATGAGAATGCATGGTAATGCTGGGCATGGGAATACAAGCAGCCCAAGCATGTGACAATGTTCTCAACTGGGCAGAGCTCACAGTGGACAGCTGCACTGCTGTTCTTCAGCTAAGAGGAGAAACGAAGGTCATTTCCCAGGAAATACCCTGGAAAATGCCTTGGAAGTGAATGGGCAAAGAGTTGACATGAACCAGCTTAAGCCAGAGACTCTAGCTACTTGCCAGTAAACTGCACTTCTCCAGGATTATGAACCAAAAAATCCAATCCCAACAGATAACGCTTGGTGGACAGGCTGACTTATATGCAGAGTGAGACCACCTCCAACCGTCAAAACATGAGCAATCCCAAGAAAGAAAGTGGAAGGAGGTTCTGCAGAACACAAATTGAGCACTGTGGCATATTGCTGCCTACGATAGCCAAGACAGAGCACAGCAATGGCTCTGGGAACTTGATCTGAAGCGCTTCTGGAAGCAAAGGAGTGGATGTGGACCATGACGGATGAGGGAGAAGCAGTAAGGTTCTAATGTACGGTAACCATCTTAGCGATCCTATCTGTCTTCTTTACTGTCATTCAGTCTACTTCAATTGCATCCTTTCAGAGTGCTATAACTTAGACCATGAGAGACACACCAACAAATCATCAACCACACCCTAGATTTGGGGATGCTCGTCCTTCAGTTAGGCAGACAAGATACTTTTTTTTTAAAACAAAGAGAAGTATGATTGGTACCAAAGTTTGTGAGTTGTCACCTAGAGGTCAAGAGAAGTTTGGGGAGGCAGAGGGAGCTATGAATGCTGGAGGGGCAGGGGATGATTTTACAGAGAATGTGGGTCTTGACAAATGGGGAGGATTTGGATGGAAAACTAAAAGCATTATTTCAGGTACTCGGTATAGGTACCTATACCTACTCAGTATAGGTACCTGTACGACAAATCATAATGCCCTAAGAAAGAGAGACAGAGACAGAGACAGAGAAGAAATATGTCTGCCATAAAGGTAGACTGGGGATGGGGGTTAGAAAGGGGGAAATTGGGTTCATTGGTAGTGGGAAATGTGAAATGGTGAATGGATGGGTGTTGGAACATTGTATGTTTGAAACTCAATCATAAACAACTTTGTAACTGTTTATGTCATGTGATTTAACAAAAAATAAATAAAAACAAGAAATAGAAAAAAGAAATTCATCTCAAATCTAAACACTTTTTTTAAGAAATAAAAGCATTTCTGGGCCCAGAAAGGACCGCGGCATCTGCTGAGAGCTGCAGGTTTGGACCCATGGGATAGTATGGGATAGTAATGAGGAGGTCGGTGGAGAAGACTTGGAGAGATGCATGTGAAAACCTTCGAAGGAGATAGGAGTGGGACTTGGAGGCACACTGGTCATCCACTGAGCAGGCTTCCGCTATGGCTCTCTGCTCTTCTCAGAACCTGTGGGTGGTTCTGCTTCTCTTGCACTTGCTATCTCTTGCCTCCCATGGCCTGGTTGAGTCTGTTGCTTTTAGATCAGTGTGGCTACACCTCCCAATGATGGTAGCACCTAGGAAGTTTCCCATCTCTCTGGGGCTTTCTTTATTTTTCAAATCTTTTTTTAAATTTTTTAATATTTTATTATACCAACATGAGATATACTTCTACAAAGATGTTCATGTTTGTGTTTCGGTCATACAGTGGTCCAACACGCATCCCCCACCAGTGCCCATTTCCCACCACCAATGTCCCCCAATTTCTCCCCCCCTCCCTAGCCTGTCTCTATAGTCACTTGATCACTTGATCACTTGATCACTTGAATCCTGTTATTCATCGATTTGCTCGAGCGGGTGCCAGTAACATTTCCATTGGACCCTATCAAGTGCCCATGTAGCCCAATGGCATCTGGTTGATTCAGGAATATGAAGAGCCTCAAATCGTTTCCTTCAGGGTCTTGACAAAGAAGTCTGACTATCTTGTAGGTGGGCGGCCACGTGATCTTTTGACATCCCGTGGGATCAAGTCGGTAATGGCTCTAGTCCATCGGTTGTCTCCAAATCGCATAACATGTCCAGCCCATCTGATTTTCGATGCCTTGGCAAATGAGACAGCATCCCTGATTCTGGAATAGCGACGGAGGTCAGAACTCCGATTCCTTCTCTCACTTGAGTGAGGCGTGATATTCCAAGCATAGCTCTTTCGATTCCTCTCTGGGAGACCCAAATAGCATTCTCATCCTGCTTTTGTAGGGCCCAGGTCTCTGAGGCATATGTTAATGCAGGGAGAATGGTGGAGTCAAGGAGATGTGCCCAGAGCCGGAGGTTCTTTGTCCTTTTTAGCTATTTCTTTGATGCCTTTGAAAGCATTCCATGCTGCTCTCTTCCTCCTGCGCAGCTCAGGTTTTAGGTCGTTCATCATGTTGATTTCTCGACCTAGGTACACATAACTGCTGCATTCAGAGATGTTTGTTCCATTGAGAGTGAATGGGGCCTCTGGAACTAGTTCATTTTTCATAAACATGGTTTTCTTTTAGATTCAGCTGTAGACCTATCTTTCCACATTCTCGGTTGAAGTCAGCCAGCATTTGTGCTGCTTGGCTAATGTTTGGTGTTATTAGAACAATGTCATCAGCGAAGCGGAGGTGGTGTAGTTGCCAACCATCTATCTTCACTCCCATTCCTTCCCATTCTAATTGTTGCATGATGTTCTCGAGGGTGGCGCTGAAGAGTTTTGGTGAAATGGTATCACCCTGTCGAACCCCTCTTTTCACATTAATGATCACTTCTTTGTAGAATGGTGAGATCCTGGTGGTGAATCCGTAATACAGCTCACGAAGGATCTTGATGTATTGGGTTTGAACACCCTGTTTGGCTAGGGCTTCGATGACCGTTTCAGTCTCCACTGAATCAAAGGCTTTCTGTAAATCAATGAACGTGAGACAGAGTGGCATCTTGTACTCCCTACAAACCTCAATGAGCTTGGTTATGTGTGGATATGGTCAATTGTGCTGAATCCTTTCCGGAAGCCTGCTTGCTCACATGGTTGTCGTTCATCTAGTGTTCTGCTAATCCTGTTCAGGATGTAAGCAGCTTGTGGATGACGGACAACAGGCAGATGGGGCGATAGTTGCCGATGTCGTGAATGTCTCCCTTCTTGAACAGTAGAACTGTCCTGCTGGTTTTCCATTGGGAGGGCACCTTGCATTCGGGCAGGTAGCATGTGATGAGCCGAGCTAGTGTACTGATGAGTACCAACGGCAGATTCTTCAGGTGTTCGGGTCTGACTTTGTCTGGGCCTGGTGCTGTTCCCTATGCCTCTATAGTAGGTTCTTTATTTCTTCTTCTTCTTCTTTCTTCTTCTTCTTCTTCTTCTTCTTCTTCTTCTTCTTCTTCTTCTTCTTCTTCTTCTTCTTCTTCTTCTTCTTCTTCTTCTTCTTCTTCTTCTTCTTCTTCTTCTTCTTCTTCCTCTTCCTCTTCTTCTTCTTCTTCTTCTTCTTCTTCTTCTTCTTCTTCTTCTTCTTCTTCTTCTTCTTCTTCTTCTTCGTCTTCTTCTTCTTCGTCTTCTTCTTCGTCTTCTCTCTCTCTCTCCTGTTACACACCAGTCCCTGCTTTAATCTGTGTCCTTGTCAAGCCAGACTAACCCAGATACCACAGTCATTTGGGAAAGCAAAGAAAGATGTTATGAACACAACTGCAAAGCAAAGAATGTTGAGTGGGGCTGTTTGAAGATGGGGCATCAGAAAAGTCCATAGCATGGAATCACAGTTTGGGGGCAGGAAGTGAGCTCAGAGAGAGAGTTGAGCACAGGCGCTGCATGTAGGTCATCCAGATTCCATCCCCAGCACCTTATGGTTCAGTGAGTACAGGCAGGAATGACCCTGAGAAACATGCCAGAAATAAGCCCTGAGAAATTATGCATGCCCTCCCATCTGCCACCTCCCCCCAAAAAATTACAGCACTTTGGTTAGGGATAATGAAGTTAGAAGAACTCAATGAATTTATGATTCTTGCCTCCTTGACTTTGAAATCATGTCAATCAGGACATTATTTTCATATCCCTAAGCCTGAGCTTCCTCATGTGTAAAATAATGATAATAATAGTTTTAACAGGTTGAGTTAATGTGTAGAGTTCTCAGAGCCTTGCCAGGCAGAAAGGACCTGCTGTGTCTGTGTTTTCTCTCATTGTTATTGTCCTGAGCACATGAAAAGGGGTGATTATGAACTGAAGCTGGCACATTTTTAGCTTAATAGAATACCTAAATGGGAATACCTAAATGGCAACAGAATACCTAAATGGAAATTTCCAGGAGGCTCTTGGCAATGTATACTGATACTTGGGTAAGAAGAAATGGCTGAAATATAGATAGATACGGAGAAGTCTGTAGGGATGGAAGAGAACGTTTGAAATGGTTGACCTTTGCAAAGGGAAGAATGTCTCAAAAAGAATTGCCTAGTTCTAAGAAATAAGCATTGGAGTAGCCCAAGTGTGTGGGCATGAAGAAGAAAAGAGATTTTTTTTTAAAAAGAGAGAAAGAGCAAAAAAGGAAAAAAAAATGAAAAGAGCTGACTCTTGTGAAACACAAATCCAAGAGTCAGAAACCATTTCAATGACAAAACACCTTTGAACTTTGCAAAGAGATTACCTGTGACTTCAAGAGATTCACCCTGAGGTGATGGCATAGAAGAGAGAAAGATCCTTCGAGGAAATTAGAGGGAAACAAAAAGAGAGACAAAGAATAAAATTGAAGGAAGGACTGGAGAGACAATGCGTGGGGTAAGGCTTTGGCCTAATATAATATCCATGGGGCTGACTAGCTAAATCTCCAGCACATCCAGGAGTCACTCCTGAGCACAGAGTAAGCCCTGAGCACTGCTTGGTATGGCCCCAACCCACAAAAAAAAATAAATAAATAAAGATGGGTCAGGAGCAATAACTCAACGGGTAGGGCGTTTGCCTTGCACGAGGCCGGCCTGTGCCGGTCTGGGTTCAATCCCCTGCATCCCATATGGTCCCCCGAGCACCGCCAGGAGTAATTCCTGAGCAAAGAGCCAGGAGAAACCCCTGAGCATTGCCGGGTGTGACCCAAAAAAGCAAAATAATAATAATAATAATAATAATAATAATAATAATAATAATAATAATAATAATAAATTAATAAAGAGAAAAGGAGGAGAGAAACTGAGGATACTCCCCATAATTGACACAATTAAATAGAAAAAGAGAATAAAGGGATGAAACCCCTGAACATTTGGGAAAAGAATAAAAGAGGTGAGGCTGCAAATATGCCTCTAAACGATAAGAGGCTAAAAACAAAAGATAAGCGATTGAGAAAAAAAAATCAAAATGGGGCTCTCCCTGTGCCCAGCCGCTCATGAGGCACCTGGGAGGCATGGCAGGTTCTAGCCCTGGCCTGCCACCCCAGCAGAGCCTCACAACAAGCCAGAAGCACCCCCGACTCCATGGGGAACACCGTTTTCCACATCCGGACTTCTTTCTCATCACAACTCCACCCAGCAGACCAGACTGTCACAGCCCAGATCATCAACACCCACCCTGCAGCAGTTTTTTTTTTCAATCCGGCCCAGGCACACTGAACCAGAGACTCTCAGACATGGGGCAGAGCTGCTACTTGCTCTCCCTGTGCCCAGCCGCTCATGAGGCGCCCAGGAGGCATGGCAGGTTCTAGCCCTGGCCTGTCACCCCAGCAGAGCCTCACAACAAGCCAGACGACCCCCCCCCAGACTCCATGGGGGAACACCGTTTTCCACATCCGGACTTCTTTTTTCGTCACAACTCCACCCAGCAGACCAGACTATCATAGCCAGGCTCGCGAGGCTGCTAGTGGCCGCATGTTTCATCAATAAATGCTTTATTTAGAGGTGACTACAAGAGTATGCCACCCGCACAGCAAGCCTGGCAAGCTGCTTGTGTCATATTTGATATGCCAAATACCAGTAACATTTATGTTAGGTCATTCCCATGACCTAATATAATGGTTTGAGGCTCTTTATGTTCCTGGAGCAAGCGGATGCCTTTGGGTTCTACTAGCATGAGACAGGACATATGGAGATATTACTGGTGCCCGCTCTAGTAAATAGATGATCAATGGGAAGATAGTGATAGTGATAGTTGAAAAAAAAATTGCTAAGAATTTTTTTAAAAAATCGCTAAAAATCAACTAAGAAATTTTTATTAATAAATCAAAATTTCATGTGTGTATGGGGGTTTTACTCTCCAAGTCATATTCTTTTTAATTATAGGAAAACTGATTAATTATTTTGACAAAATTGGGAATTCAAGTTAGTTTTGAAACCAAAAAATAAAATATTAAGCAAAAAATAAAATAAAATAATAATTTTACAAGTGCCACCTTCCCTACTTCCCTAACATATAGCCCTGGTGAATCCAAGTACCACCAACCCCGAAAGCAATAATCTCTGATCCAAAGCATTGAACCCCTCAGCCTACTGTCCTAATAATAGGCACTTGGGGGTCCCAATCCCACAACAAAGCCCTCACTGATGTGCTGAGCTCCACCTGTCTGATTGCTGTCCCACAACCAAGTCAGTGCCCCAGCAGCAGTAAAGCCATGACCACCTCCAGCGAAGGAGGATTACATAAAGAGGCCCCATAAAAATAATGGAACATGAATATACACAAAGAAACTTAAGAGATGAACTCTAAATGTCTGCAGGGCTAGCCACAATGTGTAAAAGAAGAGGGAGAGAGATGCAGAGACAGAGAGAGAGAAAGAGAGGAAACTGGGCTACCTGCTATTGAGGCAGCCTGGGGGTGGACGGGACGGGGTGGGGTATATTGGTGGTGGAAACGGGGCACTGGTGGAGGGATGGTGCTGGAATACTGTATTACCAAGAACCAATTATGAACACCTGTGTACTTGTATGTCTCACGGTGGTATAATAAAAATTTTTTAAAAATTAAAAAAAATAATGGAACAGAATTATATAAATAGGCCCCATTAAAAAATAAGGGAGGGGGACCGGAGTGATAGTCCAGCAGATAGGGCGTTTGCCTTGCACACTGCCGGCTCATGCTGGCCCAGGTTAGATCCCCGGCATCCCATATGGTCCCTGAGCACCGCCAGGAGTAATTCCTGAGTGCAGAGCCAGTAGTAACCCCTGAGCATTGCCAGGTGTGACCCAAAAAGCAAAAAATAAAAATAAGGGAGGGAATTATATCATTAGGCCCATAAAAATAGGATGGAGACAGTAATAGTACAGGATCCTTTGGAACACTGTGAGGATTGAAGGAGCAACACATATACTCACTCAGAGCAATGTCTGCCACAGGGGAATTCAACCCTTGGTTATTAGCGTTCACACATATCCACCTTGGGTTCCTCAGGAAATCCTCAGATTTCTTTTCTTGATAAGCAGGTTCAGGACAGCAGAAATTCGAGTTCAAAACTACTGAAAATGGTTAAGTGTCTTCATCAGAAGGAAAAGCCTGTGGAAGGCAAGACTGGGTAGAGACCACAGTCGGAAATGAGAGTGTGAAAGGATTTGTGTATCTATCCCAGGGATCTCTCAGCACAATTTCTCTACATGGGGATGAAGGAACAGCAACCCAGGGCCCAGAAGTGACTGGACTCCATGGTCTGAAGTCCAACCTGATGCAAGAGCTCCTGGCAAGTCAAGGGATCTTCATAGGACAGGAGAGGAGTATGGGGCTGTGGCTAGACCCCAGGTCCACACAGGCTCCCCTCACTACCTTTTATCACAATGATGGTGACTCCAATTTTACAGGATTGGCATTTTGGGATCCTCTTTTGATCAAATCCCAATCAGCATGTCCTATACTTCCTATGTCTTCAGAAAACACCAGTAGCGTAATAGCCTCTCAGATCTGTGAGTGCTCCAGTCTCCCTGGCCTAACACCCCCTTCCCACAGGGAAGGGTTCATCCTAATCAAGTAGTTGGGCTTGGTTTTTTTTCTTTAATCTCCCACAATGTCATACACAAATATATTAAGAAAATAGTTACCATGGCAACACAAGCATGGGGGGTGGGGCGGGGCTCAGAGGAACTGAGCTTCACCACCCCACTCTGAAATGTCCATCAGACCCTCATGCTTTCAAGCAAATTGTGCACCTAATTCCCCTTTTACAGAATTTGGGGAGCTACCTCTGATTAGTGTTAAATAAATGGGGCTCAATTTTTCTGACTTGCTCTTGGGAGAGATCTCGTGTTCTGTGACCCAAGCGTAGCTCTGGCTCTGCTGTGTGAAAGGTAAAAATCTCCAGTAGGAAACTCTCCTGGGTCAGGACTCCGGAAGGAAGCAGGAATCCCCATTTAGTTGACCCTCAAAGAAAGGCGGATGTTATTTTGTCATCTGATTCCCAAACACTACTAAGAAACAGCCTACGTCAATGACATATTTTTTCCAAAATGGGAAACCACTAACAGACTAAGTCCTAGAGTTGGAGGCAAAAAGAAAAAGAAAAAAAATGTACTCAGTCCTCTGTTTGTGCCTCTGAGGTTCCCTCTTCTCTCTCCCTTCCAGAAAAGTCTTTTCCAGTCTTCCTTGAGCAATTTAAAGCTTTTAATGTTGTCAGTGCAGGCACCTACCAATGCTTCAGGTTAACACTGGAGTAGAGTGACTGGCCAGGTATCACCTCTCCAGAGAGAAATCACTGTCTTCCTCCCAGCGACTGCCCATGTGGGTGTCATATTTCATTCCCTTACCCATCAGTCGGTTCTGCTACAAGTGGGTCGGGAAAGGCCAAGCCTCCTCCTTTAACTTGTCTTTCTTTGATCAACATTAATCTAACTCCACCATCCCCATTTTTCTTATTGTTTCAGGATTGATGCTATCCAGAGCTCAAACTGCAAAGCAAGTCAATAGAGTTCATGGTTTCATTCATCCTTACATTCAATGGGTGAATAAAAGACTGTTTGCATTCATGCAATATCTGGAAGTTGGTGTTGGCTGTAAAGAGTCTACAAACAATTTGGGAAGACATAGAACTGCCAAGATGACAGCAACACAACGAGATCAGGGCCAAGGTTGAAGTGTTCAGACTCAGAAAACTGAAAAAGACTCATTGACGGAGGGAGCGGTTGAGCTGAAGCAAGAAGCTATGTGAGTAGAAACGGGGGCACCCCCTGTGCTCTGATGCAGGTGGAAACACAACATGGCTGGGAAATTCACATAGCCACAAAGCCAAAAGATAAAGATGACACTGAGCCAAAAGATAAAGATCCAAAGCCATCCGGATAAAGAGGAAAGGCCATACAGAAGAATCCACAGTACTCTGGCAAATGGCTCGTGAAAGGCTTTTTAAAAATAGCATTATGAGGACTTTAATTTAGAAACTAAGTACCAGAAATGATCACGTAATCTAGGAGTGAATAACTCCAGGTTGGGGAAAAGAGTTTGGGATAATAATTCATGCAGGGTACGATAAAGATACTGGCCAAGGATGTGAGAAGTATGGGAATAGGTGTTTAAGAAATAATCACATGAAAGGATCATAATGACTGAAATGACGTGGGGGATAAAAAATAAAATAAAGTCATGATGGTGTTTAAGACTTTGGCTTAAGCATCCAGGTAGATGGTGGTGCCACCCTCACCAAGTGAAGATCAAGAATTTGGGAGCTACATTGAACTGGAAGTTGCCACAGAACCTTTACTGTGAAATATCCAGTGTAACTTCTACTGGTCTTGAGATCAGGAAAGAACTCAAATCTGGAGGCATTAGCACAGTTCTGGAGGCATTAGCATATTGGTGGAAGCAAAACATGAGAGTAGATAAATTCATTCACAAATAAAAAGATTGGAAATCAGAGTCAGAACAATTACAGATCACAATGTACTTGTCATGCATGTGGCAACCTAGGTTTTATACCTGACACCCCATATTATTCCCTGAGATTGTGCTCAGGAGTGACCCCTGAGCACAAAGCTAGGAGCATGCCCTGAGCACCACCAGGTATGGTCCTGCAACAGAAAAAGAAGCAAGGGAATCAAGGTTCTTGAATGGGCTCACACCCTCCCTGCAGTTGGTCTCTAGCACTCTCCATTGCATCCAGAGTCATGGAATGCAGACTAGTGGCCACAGTTTCTAAAGGGCTTACTCATTCTTCTGTGCTTGTTCAGAGGTGTTTAAAGTCTGTTTGGGAATGTGAATGTTGTACTGAAAATTACACATTGCAAAGTTCTAAGGAGGCTGCATGGGGGGATGAAGATGAAGGGGCTGGGGATGAAGATGGGCACAGATTTCCTGACATCAATATGGCAGAAAGGATTTTGGAAAGGATGGGAGCTTTTCCTGTACATCACCAATGCCATTACTGCCATAGTGAATATTAGCCTCAATTTTATGTGGGGTAAAAAAACAAAATTAAGTCACAATGAGGAACTCTCCAGGTGGGCGGTGTTCAGTGTCATCTTTATCTTTCAGCTTTGTGGCTATGTGAGTTGCCCGGCATGTTGTGTTTCCACTGCATCAGAGCACAGGTGGTGCCCCGTTTCTGCTCACACAGCTTCAGCTCAGCAACTCCCTCCATCAGAGAGTCTTTTTCAGTCTTCTGAGTCTGGACACTTCAACCATAGCACTGATCTCATTATGTTGCTATCATCTGGGTTTTCTATGTCTTCCCAAATTGCTTGTAGACGCTAGGCATTGTGGGGGATTTTCTACTTGCATTTAATCATCATCATGTATTCATAGAACTTACAATGGTAAGAAAGAAAATTAGGAAAACAAATAGGGTCTGCAACAAGCATTTGTGTGTAGATGAAATTTCCGCATCCTCTACAATTCCTCAGACCTACATATGGCCAGACCTTCTCTTGGAGTTTAAAACTATGACAGAATCACTCGCCTGTCTAGGTTAAGACCAGAGCTTGGCGAGGTCTTCTGATGAGTCTCCATCTAATTCTTTGGGCTCTGCAATCTTCTGTTTCTGTTCTTGGTTTACAGGTACTCTCAGAGTGCCTGAGTGCTAACTGCTAGGCTCAGAAATCAATCCTAGTCGTGCTCAGGGGTCATATGGTGTCAGGGACTGAGCTGAGGTCAGCTACATGCAAAGGAAATACCTTAAAATCACTCCCTCTCTCCCCCATCTCTCTCTTCTATTCCAACTTGCTCTGTTCACTGACATATCTGAACAGATCTACAGGCTGTGTGCAAGCAGCATCTGCTCTGTACTCACCAGAACTATAGTTTGCCAATGCCAAATCCAAGTCAAACTTAACTAAGACCAAAGAAGTACAGGGTTCCAAGAAACTTACTTTCCTTGTCCTGGGTCTTTGTCTTTTCCTGCATCTAGCCTTCTATCACTGATTTTATTTTGTGGTCCAGTTTTCTCTACTGAGTAAGAATCAATACCATAATTCCACATCTCCTAGGTTTCATTCAACTTCACCAGATGCCGAAGTCATTTTCTCTGGTCCTCAGTTCAGAGTGCCTGAGGATAGTCTCTGATTGTCTCTGCCTAGGTGACATTTTTTAACCACACAAAAAGCAAAATAATAGACATACACCAGATCCTCACAATAAAATCTTCCCTTGATTTATTTCATCACACATCTACTGAGGAGCCTTAACTAGTAGGGACGTTTCTCCTCTTCCGTAGCCCATTTTTATGCTGCTCAACCATGCCTTACGGGAATTCAGTGGCTTAGACCTAGGCCACCTGCCTTGTTAGTTTGTTCCCAGAAACTTCAGCAAGGAAGAAATTCAAATGGCCAAAAAACATATGAAAAATTGCTTATCATCACTAATCATCAGAGGGATGCAAATCAAAACAACAATGAGATATCATTTTATACCACAGAGACTGGTACATTCAAAAGAGCAAGAACAACAAGTGCTGGCGTGGATGGGCAGAAAAGGGGACACTCATCCATTGTTGGTGGAAATGCCGGTCGGTACAGCCTTTCTGGAAACAATCTGGACATTCCTCCAAAGACTAGAAATTGAACTCCCATTTGAACCAGCCATACCACTCCTGGGAATCTACTCTGGGAAGCCAAAAATACGCAGCGAAAACACCATCCCTACTTTTATATTCATAATAGCATTATTCACAATAGCCAGAATCTGGAAACAACCAGAGTGCCCGAGAATCAGTGACTGGATAAAGAAGCTTTGGTACATCTACACAATGGAATACTATGCAGCTGTTAGGAAAAATGAAGTTATAAAATTTGCCTATAAATGGATGGACATGGAGAGGATCAAGTTGAGTGAAATAAGCCAGGAGAGACAGATACAGAATGACTGCATTTATTTGCATGACATAAATATATATGTACATATTATGATACCAATATCCAAGGTCAAGTGAAACATGTATCAGGAGGTCTTGTCAAAGGTGGAAATTATCACAAACGTGTGGGAGTCAGAGGCTAGGTAAGACAGAAAATGGAACAGTGTGCTAAAAATTGTCGAGGGTTGTCTGGGAGCTCCGCCGGGTCCCCAACAGTGCCAGGAAGAGAGTTCCCTTCTACCTGCCGGCGAGGAATGGATGAAAACTGCCGGCGAGGAATGGAATTCCACTGCCAGCGAGGAATGGATGAAAACTCAGGAATCCGATGCAGTTTTAAAAAGGGCTTTACTATTACAGGCTCCAATATACAATCCAAGAGCAGGGAAAGCCTCCGAACTCTGCGTTTCCAGCTAGGCCCCAGCCAGGTGCAGGCTAAAAAGGCTGCCACCACGTGTTGAGGCCCAACAGAGAATGAAGAGGACGGAGAAGCAAACACAAGGGAAACTGAAAAGGCAAAAAGGGGGGAAAAAAAAGAGAGCGAGCTTCTTTCTTGCAGCTTATTTTATAGCTCGAAATCCGCCCAACTCAGCCCAGCCCATTCTGGGCTGGGCTATCTAGGATGAAAATTCAAAGCCTCCCAGCAGAGCTGGGAGGAGCTGCAAGCCAAATGTAAACTTCTCCTGGCAGGGTCAAAAGCCTTCAGGTAACTTCTCCCAGCACCTCACCCAATGTCTTTTATATGCTAATGTTTTGACCCGACAGGAAATAACTCCACAGGGTAGAGAAAGGGGCTCTTAGAGGAGTCCTGCAACAGAGGGTACTAATACCAACTTAGAACTGAGCATTAAATAGAGGCAAAAAGATACACATGACAACCCTTTAATGTATGTTCTATAATCCATAGTCTGGAAGGGAAGGAAAAGAGAAAGAGAGAGAAAGGAAAAGAAATAAAGAACCTGACAATGGAGGAGGGCTGGGGGATGGGGGAGGAACCGGGGACATTGGTGGTGGGAGATGGGCACTGGTGGAGGGATGGGTGCTGCAACACTGTATGACCAAAACCCAAATATGAACTTTTTAATTGTATATCTTTGTAACTGTAAAAAAATTAAAAAAAAAAGAGTTTGTTCCCTGGTGCCACCATGTACACCGAGCTCCATCCTGGCAGCTATTTGAGCCGAACGTCTTTTTTTAAAATTTCTTTTGGGTCCCACCCAGTAACAACGCTCAGGGGAAACTCCTGACTCTGCACTCAGAAATTACTTCTGGAGTGTGTGGGGTCCTATCGGATGCCAGGGATCAAACCAGGGCTGGGTGCTTACAAAGTAAATGCCCTCCCCGCTGGACTATCACTCCAGCCCCAAGCCAGGATGTCTTATGATGATGACTCCATGAGTCATTTCCAGCCACACCACAGCCAGGTGTGTGCCAGCACTGAAATTAAAAAGCATATGAGCACCTCGGCTAAGAATCATCCTCCCTAACAACACATGTGTGAGTATCCAAGACCCCGGATGACCACTATAACCAGAAAGTGATTACACACCCCACTAAAGAGTTAGACACCCCCTCCCCACAATGAGCACCAGGACTGCTTGTGATCATCCCCACCCTGCCCCCCAGTCATTTGCAACAGAGACAGTACCAATGAATTGAAGAGGGACAGTGATCTCATCTGCTTCAAAAACTGACACTCTTCACTGCTCCTGAATGCTACGGACACCCTGACTTCTGTGAATCACACCCTGCCCACTGCCTGAACCACTTTTATAAAGCTACCTGTCTTAGGGCTGGAACAATAGTCCATCAGGGAGGGTTTTCCTTGCACATGGCCAACCTGGGTTTGTCCTGGTATCCCATATAGTCCTCCAAGCATCTCCAGGAATAATTCCTGAGTCTGCAGAGCCAGGCATAACTGCTGAGCATGGCCGGTCATAACCCAAAAAAAGATAAATAAATAAATAAATAATACAATATAATAACAACAACAACAACAACAATAATAATAATAATAATAAAGCAGCTGCCTGTCTTCTGTTCACCTAATGAAAGCAGAGAAGGTGGGAAGAAATCAGAGGACACATAAACTATGGAGAAATACTCTGCTGATTTTACTTTATGACTACAACCCTACCAACTAGGAAGAGAAAAAAAATCTATCATTTTTTTTGTGCTAATTCTGATTTTATTTTAAAAAACATCTCTGTAGAGACATATGGCAGTTTAAGAAGCAGGAAACCAAGAAACCTGACATTCTTGGAACAACAAATAAAAAGCTTCTTAAGTTAATAAGGCGAAGATGAATGTGAATTCTAACACATGAAGTTAGCAGTAAGTACGCAGTGATTTGACTCTGTGGGAAGTTATTACACCAGAACAGAGCCAACATGGAAGCCGAGTTCTCACTGTAGTTACCAGTTAAGAAAAAATCCAAAATTAGCCTCCATGTAAAGTGCGTGTAAAGTGTTTGTGACAGGCCACTGAGCAGATGGGGATTAACTCTTATTCTCTGCATACACGACTGGAGAACTGACTGAGAGACAGGTTTGGAAAACACAGGCAACACCCAAGACCAGTGATTAAAATTGGGTTTGAATCCAGCAAGTTTTAGAATATATTGGTTGTTTCAGTTTGATTGTAATTTCTTTATATATAAATATAAAAATTATTTTATCAATTACTATTTTTATAAATGTTGACTTAAATATAAGAGCTTTTGTACTTTATGTTTAATATCTTTCAACAGATATTAAATCAAAAACCTGAATGTATTTATACATTCAAAATTTGAAATTTTTAATTATAGACAATAACCATAATGATATAATAAAGGATGGCTTTGATTCCTAATAGTTCATATTAACTTGGAATCTGCTGACATTTTTGTATTATTTTTCAGTATAAGAAATCATAGTTCATGAATATTACCACTAGATGGCTCAACTGACTAAAACACCAGTCCAACAAGTGAGGGGAAAATAAACAACAAAAAGATTTCAAGATTTGGGGCCGGAGTGATAGCCCAGCGGGTAGGGCATTTGCCTTGCATGCGGCCGGCCTGTGCCGGCCCGGGTTCGATCCCTGGCGTCCCATATGGTCCCCTGAGCACCGCCAGGAGTAATTCCTGAGTGCAGAGCCAGGAGTAACCCCTGAGCATTGCTGGGTGTGACCCCAAAAAAAAAGATTTCAAGATTTGTTGAAAATGATAATACCAGCCTAGAACTGAGCATTGAATACAGGCAAAGGCATACACATGATAACCTCTAAATGTATGTATTGCAGTCCACAACATGTAAGAGAAGGAAGAGAGAGAGAGAGAGAGAGAGAGAGACAGAGACAGAGACAGAGACAGAGACACAGAGAGAGAGAGAGAAAGAGAGAAAAGAGATAAAGAACCTGCCATAGAGGCAGGCTAGGGGAGGGGGAGGGAATTGAGGACATTGGTGGTGGGAGATGGGCACTGGTGGAGGAACTGGTGGAGGAACTGGAGCACTGGTGGTGCTGGAACACTGTATGACCGAAACCCAAACATGAACATCTTTGTAATTGTATATCTCACGGTGGTATAATAAAATATTAATTTAAAAAATTTCACGATTTGTATCTTTTTTGCAGGTTTGTGCTCTGTAGTTTAGTTTTATACAAATGTTTATATTATTCACAGAGCATCATATAAGGCTAACATGACTTACCATTGTTTCAATGCAGGGCATCATTATCTACGCCACTTTTATGAAGAGAAGAGAATAAGTGGACAAAATAAATGAATAATATTACATTGTGTCATAAAATGTAATACTGAACTAAATTAAAATCTTACCCCTGCACTGAGAATACACTGTTAAATGAGATCTCAAGGGTCAGAATCTTGGGTTATGTTTCATTTTAATTTATTCAGGCGTTTCTAGAGATTACTTGCCTTATTTTCTGCCAGTTGCAGTTATTTATGTCTCTTGAGGGCAAGTGACTTGCAGTCAGAGCATGGGTTCACTATAATCCAGGGACCTTGAAAATCAAACTATTCTTTCTTATAGTAAATTATTGAAATGCTGGTGTCCCCTGATACTATATCCATTACATTAAATGGCTTGGGACCTTCTGCTTTTCCTGATAGAATTTTTTAAGGGCAGAAACTGATCATTTTCTCCCAGTGTTAATAAATAGTTTGTGATTCTATTAGACTGTGAAAGACAGAGAACCAGAAGTTTCTCTCCAAACTGGAAAGGAAAAGAAAAGCCTGGAGATTCTATAAACCAGCCTGACTCCACCACCTGAGGGCTGAGCTCCAGAGAATCTAATTTGCCAAGAATTTCAGGTACATGGTTTTATGGGCTACAAACTCCAGGCCTTCTGGGAGTCAGGATGGGTGGCTTCCCCACCTCCCTGTACTTCTGGAAGCCCTAGTAGCCATGCCAATTTCCCACTAACCAGTTAGATAGTACAGATTTACTGGAGCAAGAGACATCTTCAAACCCTACCATACTGACATCCAATTGGAACACAGCAGATTGGATGGTATATAATGTAGAAGTCAACCAATATTGACTAGCAAACACACTTTACCACCAAAGACTTCACTTGCAACATCAGCTCAGTAAAACCCTCAGACGAGGACTTAATCTCCCCATGGTGAGATATAATAACTTTCACAAATTTTGTTCTACGGAAATGTTTTTTTGATCAGTTAGCCATTTAGTGGGAATAAACAATAGAAAATAAATTATTGTGGACCTGCTTGGGGGTAGACTTGAGGGATGTTTGGGAAAATGCAGACATGGTGGAGGGAAGGTGACAGTGAAGGTGTTGGAACAGCGAAAGCCTGTAACAAATCGTCATGAATAACTTTGTGAACCACAGTGTTTAAACACAATGGGGGGAGTAAGAGGGAGAACACAACAGGGGCCTTGGAATAAGGGCCCTTGAAGGTTTCCTATCTGAAAGAAGCTACATAACTTCTCTTTCCTCCAAAGACACTTGGTTCCTGGAGCCTTTTTTCCCCAGCAGTTTTGTCATCCTAGACTACGTTTTAGGGCCATTGGGATCTTAAAGAAACTCCTTCCAGATGATTGCTTGTCCTTGGATTATTTGCTTTTATTATGGAGTTATTTGTCTTTATTAACAATCAACAATTGAGTCTTTTAGTCTAAAATTTGCTTATTTTTGCCTCTATTTTTGAAGAGAAGCACTTAAGGGATTTTTTTTTCTATCAGAGAAGTAATATTTTCACCTAATTTTATTCTCTACGGCAGAGCCCTCACAACAAGCCAGACGACCCCCCCCCCCCCCACTCCATGAGAGCCGCCATTTTCCACATTCGGACTTCCCTCTCGTCAGAACTCCACCCAGCAGAAGAGCCTATTACAGCCCAACTCATCGGACCCACCCTGCAAAGGTCTTTTTCAAGTACGGTCCGGGTATGCTGATCCAGAGACTCACAGACATGGGGCAGAGCTGCTACTGGCTCTCCCTGTGCCCAGCTGCTCACGAGGCACCCGGGGGGATGGCGGGTTCTAGCCCTGGCCCGCCACCCCAGCAGAGCCTCACAACAAGCCAGACGAGCCCCCACTCAATGAGGGCCGCCATTTTCCACATTCAGACTTCCCTCTCATCAGAACTCCACTCAGCAGAAGAGCCTATTACAGCCTGGCTCATGCAGCCACTTGTGGCCACGCGGTTCATCAATAAATGCTGGATTTAGAGGTGACTACAAGAGTATGCCATCCGCACAGCAGAGCCTGGCAAGCCTCCCCTATTGTATTTGATATGTCAAATACCAGTAACAATTATAGACCTCAATCCCATGACCTGATGGAATGATTTGAGGCTCTTTATGTTCCTGAAACAAGCAGATGCTCTTGGGCTCTACTAGAATGAGACAGGACATATGGAGATGTTACTGGTGCCCACTCAAGCAAATCGATGATGAACGGGAAGACAGTGATACAGTGATGGAAGAAATTTAAAAATATTTTCCTCCATCATTTATTTGTCATTTGGAAATAAATGTAAGCATCTGCATGTGACTTAAAAGAAAAATATTGATTTTCCTTAAAAGAATCATATTTTAGGTTCAACTGCAGTAACTGCAGTAACAGCACGTCCTGATATTTTTATATTCATATTCAGGCACATGACATTTAGGTTTTATTTGAATATGGAGCTATAAAAATAACATGAGCTGGTTATCACATAACACTTAAATACCGAGATCTAATTAATTCTCTCAAACATAACAGCCATACTTGGTCAAAGTACTAACCAATTAAAAGAAAGAGAAACTTTTCACCCCAAATTATGGCTGGAAATGTTTTCTACTAAGTGATTTTTTGGAGAAAATCTACAAATCACTTGTCACTTGTCTTCCTGTTGTTCATCAGTTTGCTTGAGCAGGTGCCAGTAACGTCTCCATTTGTTGGGAATGATGTCCATTATTGTTACTGTTTTGGGCATATCAAATACACCATGGGTAGCTTGCCAGGCTCTGCCATGGCTCTGGGTTCATCCTAGGGGGCCCAGTATTTTTCTATGTCAGACCATCAACCAACCATCAAGGGCCCACGGGCAGAGCCCTGGGTGTAGACTTAAACAATAAAATTCTGGATGGTTTACATGATGGGAAGCCTTGGTAAAAATGAATTTCCACAACTGTCTGGCAAGTCTTCCATCTATATCAAAGGATTAGGAAGTTACCCAAAGTCCCTCCAGGTAGCAGTGAAGTAACAGGAGACTGAAATGAAACAGCTCCCCATAGTAAGTGACCTCCATGTGGGCAGTATGTAGCCCAGTGTAAAATCAGGGGTTTTCAAGGAAATGCTATTAGTAGGTGGGGAGGGCAGTATACCAACACATACACCTTACCCTTACATGGGGAACTCTGGAACCACACTGCCTACTTTGGATGAAAACCCAACCAGTTGTCCACTATGTGACCTTGAACTCTAGTTCAAGAGGTCTAGTTACTCGACCTCTCTTGTTGAACAGTGAGTCCTCCTGCTAAGTTCTTCATAGGATACTTCTAAAATCTATGGCATTAATCCAAGAATTCTTCCTTGGGATAGAACACATGGAATTGGAAAGAAAGGGGAGCAAATACACCAACAAATCAGCATGATGTTCTGGTTTGAAAGGGATAGCAATTCAAGAGAAGAAATGAGAGCAGAGACAATGATAAAAGATAAAAAGGATGTGTTACATAAATGAGATTTTTCCTAAAATGACATTTAGCCTAACTGAATATTAATTCATAGTAAACACATTGGGAATTTCATGTAATTTTTCTATTCATCCTAGTCATCCATTAATGAAATATGTCATATGAAAGCAGTAACTAATGAGGACATAAAATGTCTCCCCCGGCCCCAAGGATAATAGCAGGGCAAATTTCAACCATAAAGTTGTTTTAAGAAAAGATTGGTTCTCAATTTAGTAGCATTTAAGATAAGGCAAGAAGACCAGAAGTCATTTAAAAATCACACCAGGTTTTCCTTGAAAGTATTTCTATGTTTGCAGTTTAAGTGTGTGTTCATGGTGAAACCCCCGTGGTCCACTCCATCTCTAGTTCAGCTCTTTTCCTAGGTGGGAATAGACAGATTTCCTCTCTACTAAATAGAGTTTATTCTTTTGAGGCTTCTAGAAGCTTGGCAAGAACTTTCAAAAGGCCCTAAAGGAATAAATGTAAGCAATGTAGTTCAACAATTATCACCCATAGAGGGCGCTCTGGGACCTTTATCCACCCAGGCTGATCTCAGCCTCTCAGCTCAGAGATCGAGAGTTCCAAAGCTCGTTTCCAACAAATGGTTTTTAGTTTAACGTCTCCCCGTTTTTCAAAAACATAGTCTGTAAAATAACAACTCCGTAAGAAGGAATTTATTCAATCCAATGGATATTAGGCATAAGACTCTTGTTGTCAATTTGCTATAAAAAAAAAAAAAACAGAAGAAAAGTATTTACCCCTTCTTGTAGGGGCTGCTAGCTTCCTGGATAGAAATGTATAAATACAATCAACAAAGCAGGAGAGAGAGAGAGAGAGAGAGAGAGAGAGAGAGAGAGAGAGAGAGAGAGAGAGAGAGAGATGCTTTGCAGAATTGGGTCTTTTTTTTTTTCTTTTTGGGTCACACCCAGCAATGCTCAGGGTTACTCCTGGCTCTGCACTCAGGAATTATTCCTGGCGGTGCTCAGGGGACCATATGGGATGCCAGGGATCTAACCCGGGTCAACCATGCGACAAGGCAAATGCCCTACCCGCTGGACTATCGCTCTGGCCCCCAGAACTGGGTCTTAAAGGGAATCTACAAGGGCCAAATCAATAGTCCAGCAGGCAGGGCACTAGCCATACATACTGCCCACCCAGGTTCAATCCTCACATCCCATAGGTGGTCCTCTGAACCCATCAGAAGTGACCCAGGAGTCAGACCTGAGCACTGCTGGTTGAGGCCCCCCAAAACAATATATGTATATATTTAATTATAAATAAAGAAATGAAATGGAAGCTACATTTTAATTCTCTTCACTCTTACTAAATTTTACATTCATAGCTTTTAACCTATGTTAAGTAAACTTTAAACTTTATTAACACAGATTTTTTAAAAAGTATTCTTACGGGGGCATTGGTGGTGGGAAATGGGCACAGATGGAGGGATGAGCCATACATACTGTGAAAAGAGGTGTTCGACAGGGTGATACCATTTCACCAAAACTCTTCAGCGCCACCCTCGAGAACATCACGCAACAATTAGAATGGGAAGGAATGGGAGTGAAGATAGATGGTTGGCAACTACACCACCTCCGCTCGCTGATGACATTGTTCTAATAACACCAATCATGAGCAGCTTTGTAATTGTATATCTCATGGGGATATAATAAAAATATTCTAGTGGGTGAGGAATTCCCTTGTCCTGATGAGTCTCAGCTGTGCCATGTGGCGGTGAGTGCCCAGGGCAGGCCTGGATGTGGAAAGAAAGACTTTCTTGAAAAACCAAGCACCATTGCAGCTCATCGAGGTTTGTAGGGAGTACAAGATGCCGCTCTGTCTCACGTTCATTTATTTACAGAAAGCCTTTGATTCTGTGGAGACTGAAGCGGTCATCGAAGCCCTAGCCAAACAGAGTGTTCAAACCCAATACATCAAGATCCTTCATGAGCTGTATTACGGATTCACCACCAGGATCTCACCATTCTACAAAGAAGTGATCATTAATGTGAAAAGAGGTGTTCGACAGGGTGATACCATTTCACCAAAACTCTTCAGCGCCACCCTCGAGAACATCACGCAACAATTAGAATGGGAAGGAATGGGAGTGAAGATAGATGGTTGGCAACTACACCACCTCCGCTTCGCTGATGACATTGTTCTAATAACACCAAACATTAGCCAAGCGGCACAAATGCTGGCTAACTTTGACCGAGAATGTGGAAAGATAGGTCTACAGCTGAATCTAAAGAAAACAATGTTCATGAAGAATGAACTAGTTCCAGAGGCCCCATTCATTCTCAATGGAACAAACATCTCTGAATGCAGCAGTTATGTGTACCTAGGTCGAGAAATCAACATGATTTCTCCCTGCATTATCATATGCCTCAAAGACCTGGGCCTTACGAAAGCAGAATGAGAATGCTATTCGGGTCTCCCAGACAGGAATCGAAAGAGCTATGCTTGGAATATCACGTCTCACTCAAGTGAGAGAAGGAATCTGGAGTTCTGACCTCCGTCGCTATTCCAGAATCAGGGACGCTGTCTCGTTTGCCAAGGCATTGAAAATCAGATGGGCTGGACATGTAATGCGATTTGGAGACAGCCGCTGGACTCGATCAATTACCGACTGGATCCCATGGGATGTCAAAAGATCTCGTGGCCGCCCACCTACAAGATGGTCAGACTTCCTTGTAAAGACCCTGAAGGAACGGTTTGAGGCTCTCCATATTCCTGAATCAACCAGATGTCATTGGGCTACATAGGCACGTGATAGGGTCCAATGGAAATGTTACTGGCGCCAGCTTGAGCAAATTGATGAATAACGGGATTCAAGTGATCAAGTGATTGCAGTTTAGGTGCACGTTTCACGATGGTTTCCAGCACTGGGGCAAAAAGGCTTGCTGTCCCTCACTGGTTTGAAAAAAAACATAAAACTAGTCTCCAGCCTTATCCTCAGACGCACCCAAGTTCAGGGGGGTGGTCAGCATGCAGAGCCTCTGGACACAGGACTGTGAGTAAACTCAATTACTCAAAATACCTCCTTTAAGCTTTGTAAGGATTCTTGGGCTCTGGTGTTATCCTCCAAAGACTATGCTCAAAATAACTTTTGTGTGTATAGTTCAGGGCAAGATGAGATATAAAAGTCCTGAACTATGCTCAAAATAACTTTCTGGTGTGATATAAGTTCAAATCAGGAGTTTGGGCAGAGCAAGATGGGGCACACACCTGTATTAGACACAGTAGAATGGGGCTGGAGAGATGGAGCTAGGGATTACCTGCTTTCCATGTCGTGGATCCTGATTCAATGCCCACCACCACATGGTGCTTTGAGCACTTCGAGGAACAAGCCCCAAACATCTCTGGTGTGGTCCCACCCCACCCCTTTCCCCCAAAAGATACAACAGAATCAGAGTGAGAAAGGTTGGTCTTCATCAGGAACCAGCAAATTTCTCTCACCACTGATGTGATTTTTCTCCCATAGGGTCCAAAGGTCTGTACCTACGTACCCTATGTAGGCTACGTACCCTATATATATGTAACCAACTCCCAAGTGCTACACACACTCCAGCCGACAACCTACAAGAAATAAGTGGCAGCTGCTGGTGTTCAGATATTCAGTCATTTGATCTTGTACTGATTGATATTGGTGGAGTAACTATTGTCTTGGGTCTTGTCCTTGAAAATGGGCCAGAGATGAATAAGAAATAATTCTTCTTTAGAGTAACTGGTTGCACATGGAGGCTGAGAGGACATGGAGTTACTCTGTTGCAAAGAGAAAAGTGCTTTGTTTCTAGAAGATGGTTCAGGATCAGGGTAAGGGTATAGAGAATCCTCACTGGTGTATAGGAGTGTTCATTTAATTAGAATCCAGGTGACAAAGATTCCCTGTGAGCTCTGCTTCATAAACTAACAGCCATGCAATTTTCTCTCTTTAACAGTTAAACCGCCAAGATTAATTCAAAATGTCCCTGGTTGGTACTTACTAAACACTTGTAGAATTGAATTTTGCTTCACCCTCCCCTAATCTGCCATCTCTCTTTTTAATCCAGTAAGACCTGAGTTTTATCCCGGGAGCTATAAGAAATGCCCTGGCAAATGGGCAAGCTTATACATCACAACATAAAATAGATTTCCTTATAATACCAGGACACTTAAAATACAGCTCAACTACCCTCTGATTAACAGAGACATTTCAAAAAAGATAGTTTTCTGTAGTTTAATGTTCCAGTGATACCCAAATACAGATGGACTCTTCAAATTATGCTTTTAAATTATAAAACTTTAGAATGAAGAGAATGCTGGGGATGGCTTAAATCAATTTCTCATTTTTCAAACAAATAAAGGAGCACCGATATGATGAAATAAAATAGCCAGGTTCATCAGGGTTATAAAATTATTAGGGAGACAATGACAACGTCTAATTAGTTTAGCTGTTGATGAGATTCAGTTGTTCATGAGGATTTTAGACCCAAGTCATTGTCCCTTAAACCTCTGCTGTCATCATTGGAGATTTGGCACCCCATGTAGAAGGTATGGTGCACTCAGCCACTGGTTCACTACAAAGATTAAGTCTCCCGTGACCTCAAGCTTCCCTCTTCACAGTCACAGGTAGCAGCGAGGTCCCATTATGGCCTCTAAGCACAGCCCACCCAGCCCTAGCTTCCAGGGTTCTACTTGTCTTTCTCCAGCTCACTTCCTCTTCACCTAGATTCCCTCCTACTGTCCATCTACTGACCACTCTCTGCTTTGAGTCTCACTGCTCTTGGCATTCAGCTCCAAGTCCGTGGTCATGGCTAACATGGTAAGCACTCCTGAGACACCCTTAACTTTGTTCTCCTCTCTCCCTTTATCATAACTGCCTGTAAAACTCCAGCCATCACCATGTCTGTCTCCCCAAGCCTCTCCTATGTGTGTGCAACTGAATGTAGCCAAAGAAGGACACAGACCTGTTGACTGGCTCGAACATCAGGCAATCCCCATGTGGTCCACCAATATTCAAGCATCTCCATCCAGCCGTCTCTCTTACACAGCAATCTCAGGCCTCCTTCTTCCTCCACAAACTCCCTCCACAAGACAGCAAATTTACTCTTTCTTTCAGTGAGAAAAATGAAATTCCGGTCAACAAGGCTGCTACATCTTGCACCTGTAGCTGTATTCCTGGCCTTTCCTTTGGCGCCAGTGACAAACCCCTGGAGCAGAAGATGTCCCTCTGCTCCCGTCTACTCAAAGTTTTGGATCTGAAACTGCACCCCCTCCCCTGCATCAACTGTTCTCTCTGCACTCAACCGTTTCCATCTGCATTTGCAGGCTCTCATCTTAAAACTTAAAAATACTAAAACTTTCATCTTTAAAAAAAAGAGCTCTACACTTTCTCTAGGGACAAGTCCCTTCCCTGCTGTAATTTGTCTCCAGCTCAGTCTTAGCTGGAGCTAAGACTATTAATGAAGCCTCTTCTATCCAACTTAAAACAATGATAGTGTCTCGGGGTTTGGTTCTTGGACTTCTGCATCCCATCCCCCTCCTGTGGGATATTCTGATGACGTCAAATGCCTTCTAGAGGCCAGGGAACTAGCCCAGTGGCACAGGGTCCATGTTTGGCTGTGCAGAACCTGGTTTAATCCCTAACATTGAGTTCATACAACCACTTCACCAGCACAGATGGGTGTATCCTCTGAGCACTGCCAGGGACAGCCCTGGTGGTCCCCAGCACCATAGGACCTGAGCAGCACCACATCCTCAACCCCGAACATTGGGCCATCCAGGTTGGTTGACCAAGTATCATTGGGAAGACCCCCAATTGCTATTTGGATGGCACACACAATCACACACACACACACACACTCACGAATTTAATGTCATATAAACCAATGACTCAGTAACTTTTATATCTCATCTTGCCCTGAACTATACACACACACATATAACTAATTGACAATTCTACCTGGAATTTAATTCACCCTTTTCATAAGAGAACTTTGCCACCACCTTCCACCCCAAAATGAGCCATCATGTTCCCCTTTCCTTTCTCGTCTCAGCTACAGAAGCAGTCAGGCCTTAAGGCCTAAGCTCAGAAATGACCAATGTTGGGCCAGAGTGATAGTATAACAAGTAAGGCATTTGCCTTGCAGAAGCTGACCTGGGATCAATCTCCAACATCCCATATGATCCCTCAAGCATTGCCAGGAGTAATTCCTAAGTGCAGAGCTAGAAGTAAGGCCTGAGTGCTGGGTGTGACCCCAAAAAATGAAAAGAGAGAGAGAAAGAAAGAAAGAAAGAAAGAAAGAAAGAAAGAAAGAAAGAAAGAAAGAAAGAAAGAAAGAAAGAAAGAAAGAAAGAAAGAAAGAAAGAAAGAAAGAAAGAAAGAAAGAAAGAAAGAGAAAGAAAGAGAAAGAGAGAAAGAAAGAAAGAAAGAAAGAGAGAGAAAGAAAGAAAGAAAGAAAGAGAGAGAAACAGAAAGAAAGAGAAAGAAAGAGAGAGAGAGAGAAAGAAAGAAAAGAAAGAAAGAAAGAAAGAAAGAAAGAGAGAGAGAGAAAGAGAGAGAGAGAGAAAGAAAGAGAGAGAGAGAAAGAAAGAGAGAGAGAGAAGAAAGAAAGAAAGAAAGAAAGAAAGAAAGAAAGAAAGAAAGAAAGAAAGAAAGAAAGAAAGAAAGAAAGAAAGAAAGAAAGAAAGAAAGAAAGAAAGAAATGACCAGTGTCACTTACATAGACTATGAGCTAAAGCAATCATAGGCATCTCTCACCTCCTGAGAGAAGACTCTGCAGATCTCACTGATGCACCAAAGGACTGTCAGAGACCTGTCAGCCATTCAGAGGTTCTGGCCTCCTACCCCTCCCTCACTAGCCCCAGCTGACCTGTGCTACCAAGAGGAATTTGTTGAAATAGCAGCGTGTGATTTGAGAGGCCAGTTCACTGGCAACATGGGTTTCTGCTTTGGGGAGTGGGGGGTGGAAGCAGGTCACACCCAGAGATGTTTGGAGGCTATCGCCTTCTCTGTGTTCAGGGGGTGACTTCCAGCATGGTTCAGGGGACCGCACAGTACCAGGGATCAAACCCAGATCTCCTACATGCATGTGGTCAGTCCTTTGAACTCTCTGTCTCTGTCTGTCTGTCTGTCTGTCTGTCTGTCTGTCTGTCTGTCTGTCTGTCTCTTTCCCTCTCTCTCATCAAGATTTCGTTTAGGCTTCCATCTCCTTTGAGTCACCTTCCTGGAGGGAAGCAAACAACCCGGCCATGCAGACTGTGTGCCGAGGTTCCCATGATGGCAAACCAGTGTCCTGCAGCCAGAACCAGCAGAGCAGGGGATGGGGGGAGGGACGGGGTACTTAGGGCTTGAGACAGAAACAAAAACTGTTCTTCCATAGAATCCAGAGGAAATGCTGCCTGTCTGGGAGCAGATGGAGATCACTGGAACATGTGGAAAGAGTCTTATGTTTGCTTCTATTCTTCAATCAATTACAAAGTCATCAGCCGAGAGTGAGAAGATTAGGGAGTGGTGGATGGGCATGGTGAAAGGTAAAAGAGAAAAAAGAAGGATCTGGCAAAATCCAAAAAGGAAACAGAGAGGGCACCTCAGCCTCTCCTAACTCCCTGCTGTTTATGCCCACCTGATCCAGTGCTGTTTGGAAAGGCACCCTTGGAAGGGACTGGGGTCTGTGGGAGGCAAGAGTGCAGGTATTAGTTCTCTTATTAATAAGACTACACATTTGGGGCTCTGGTGGTGGAACTTGCATGCATGCAGCCCTATGAATAACAGTATTGCAAATCATACTGCCTCACGCAGTTTTTTTTTTAATTAGAGACCATCTGAGCTTCCTTCTTCCTTCCACCCAGCAGGCATCAGCTAAGGACCAGCCAGAGAGCCCACCCTGAACCATCCCAATTAGGAGCTTGGGCTCTGGCGGGTCTGTGAGAAATAAATATCTATTGTTCATCAACCCACCCACAGGCCGTGGCCTTGGTGTTTCTGTTTTAGCAGCCAGAATTGATTAAGGTAGTTTACAAATTGGGAGAGTTGAATTTTTTCCAAAACCCTGCACTGATACAGCAGTTAAACTTTTGACCAGTTGAGGAGATGGAAATAAACCATGCATGAAGACCCATAGTACCTCCACCCATAGTAGGACAGAAAGGGACAGAGCAAAGGCAGAATTTGGGACCCCCATAGGATCAAAGATGGAATTAGAGGGCGGGAACGATAGCCCAGCGGGTAGGGCGTTGCCTTGCACGCGGCCCATGCCGGCCTGGGTTCGATCCCCGACATCCCATATGGTCCCCCGAAGCACTGCCAGGAGTAACTCCTGAGTGCAGAGCCAGGAGTAACCCCTGAGCATTGCCGGGTGTGACCCAAAAAAAAGCAAAAAAAAAAAAAAGATGGAATTAGAATCCCAGGGGGAGCATTGTTGCAAAGAGCACTCTGGTGGGGGCCAGAGCGATAGCACAGCAGGGAGGGCATTTGTTTTGTGCACGGCTGACCTGGGTTCGATCCTCGGCATCCCATATGGTCCCCGAGCACCACCAGGAGTAATTCCTGAGTACAGAGCCAGAAGTAACCCCTGAGCGTCGCCGGGTGTGCCTCCCCCTCCAAAAAAAGATAAAGGGTGATGGCCCTAAAGTGAGAAGCTCTTGGGATGAAATTCCCAGAAACAGATCAGACTATGAAGCAGGTGATGACTGTGATGAGGAGAGCGTGGGCTGAGGTGGGTGCAGTTGAGGGCGATACAGTAACACTCTCCTCTCTGTGGGCGATGCAGAGGGCGATGCAGTAACACTGTCCTCTCTGTGGGCATGCAAAAACCATGCACAAATGGTGGTTCTCTGGCAGAGTTTCTGAGTGGGGAGGAAGGAAGGAGGCTACTGGAGCATGATGCGCCTTGCAGAGAGAAATGAACCTGTGGGAATTAGGATAGAGTGAGGGAAGGACCGAGGGGGGAATGGGGAACTCGCCAGGAACCCACAAACTTGGACTCAGGGAAGGGCAAGGGGGAATGGGAAGCTCACCAGGAACCCACAAACTTGGGCTCCTCTTCACTCTGGAACACATGAGGCTGGACTCATGACAGGGGTCATCTGGTTTGCTCTGCCAGAGGGAATAGAGAACTTCCTGCCCTGAGATCCTACAGAAGATTTCACCCACCTTCCTTCCTTCTTCCTTCCTTCCTTCCTTCCTTCCTTCCTTCCTTCCTTCCTTCCTTCCTTCCTTCCTTCCCTTCCTTCCTTCCCTTCCTTCCTTCCTTCCTTCCTTCCTTTCCTTCTTTCCTTCCTTCTTTCCTTCCTCCCTTCCTTCCTTCCTTCCTTTCATCCTTCCTTCCTTCCTTCTCTTCCCCTCTCTTCCTTCCTTCCTTGTTTTTTCTCTTTCTGTCTTTCTCTTTATATATATGTGTGTGTATATATATATATATATATATATATATATATATCTTTCATATTTCTTCTTTTCCTTTGGCTCACACAGTGATGCTCAGAGGCAATTCCTGGCTCTGTCTTCCTGTGCCATGCGGTTCTGATGATTGAGCTCGTGTTTCCCACATGCAAAGCAGCCACTCAGTCCTTTGAGCTCCCTCTCTGGCCCCACATATCTTTGTGTTTTTAGGGAGACCTTCACAGACTCTGGATATGCATTGCCAACAACTGGATTGTTAGGGCCAAAGAGTTAGTACAGTGGTCAGGGAGGTGCTGTGCTTTTCCCAGTACCACATATTGTCCCTGAGCCAGGAGCATGCCCTAAGTACCACTAATGTGGCCCCCAAAACAGTGAGGCTTTACCCATGCAGAAGACTGAAGAGCAGCAGCTCCTTGCAGAGCTGTCTCCTTCAGGTATGAAGACTAAAGAAACATGCCCCTGTTTCTTTCCCAATTTCCACCCACTGATCTAAACCACTGTCATAAAACATCGAGGTTTTCAATCAGTTGATGCTACCACACAAGTAGCATAACCAACCACAAACATTTAATTCTGGGACTTTGCAAACCATAAGTCTCTGGGACAACTCCCTAAATCTCTCACTGTCATACAAAAGCCCTTCTCGGTTCCTGTTCAACAAAAGAGTAGAAACAAGACAGTAGAAACAATTGCCAGGAGGAGTGGTCCACAGTTGGAAGCCTGCCTCAAGTGCTGGGGGAGAAGGCAGTTAGGATAGAAGGGGACCACCAGCTACAAAAGTAGCTGGAAATGTTCACTCTGGTTAAGAACTCAGTGCTGCTGGACTAGATGTTGAAAGTAGATAAACTGATATACATGATAACTCACTCCAGTGTTCTGCAAACCACAATGAGAGAGAGAGAGCAAGAGAGAGAAGAAATGCGCCTGCCATAAAGGCAAGCTGGGCAAGCTGGGGGAGAGGTGAAGGGAAACTGGGGACACTGTTGGAGAGATTGGTGTTGGAACTCTGTATGACTAAAGCCCAATCATGAACAGCTTTGTAATGGTCTACCTCATAATGATTCAATGAATGGATGGATGGATGGATGGATGGATGGATGGATGGATGGATGGATGGATGGATGGATGGATGGATGGATGGATGGATGGATGGATGGATGGATGGATGGATGGATGGATGGATGGATGGATGGATGGATGGATAAATAAAAGAGGAGCATGGCTGAGTCCCACTAAAACTTTATTTACAAGAACAGGCAACCAACTAGATGTGACCTTCAGGTTAAATCGGATGGGTTTCCTAAAGAAAGCTTTCCTGATGGGATTCCTACAGAAAGTAATTGAGGTGATGTGACCTCAGGCTAAGTACAATATGCCAACATTTGCCTAGCAGCATGCTTTGGCTAATCCTCCTTCCCAAATTAGTTTTGTGAATATTGCATTACAGAGAAGTATTTTGGTATATTCCTTCCTGCAGCCCTTTTGCTTAAGTAAAGATAAAGGGATGAAAAGGTTGGGGAGAGCAGGTTTCTTCCTTCCTTTGTGAGAACAAACGTCTGTGCCTGCACAGCGCCTTCAGAAGCCACTGGGTTGGGCATGCTGGGGAGAGAGCCAAGGAGGGAAGAGAGTGCCAACATGGAATGGAGAAAAACAGAGAAGGATATGGGTGGCACAGAGCTGAGGTTCCTGTGTGGGCTCTGGACAGCACCAGGCCCAGAAATGATGCTCCAGGACCGGAAATAATGCTCCAGGACCGGGAATGATGCTCCAGGACCGGGAATGATGCTCCAGGACCGGAAATGATGCTCCAGGACCGGGAATGATGCTTGATGCTCGTTCCTTTGCTGCCACCTTCAGATCTTCCAGAATCTGGTAATTTCCACTCCCTGGATTAAATACCCCAGGACATGTTTCCCAGGGATGCCTTTCCATCTTTATTTCAATTATATTTACATTGCTAGGACTTGCACATCTCTGGTAACCAGCTGTGTTCTCTGGGCAAGTAAAGGAAACTCCAGGGGGAGAAACACACTGATATAGAAGACTCAGAGTTCAGGAAAGTAGAGAATAAGTTCAAGGGTTGAGAAGAAACGAGGACTCAAGCTCATGTTCTGGGGAGGCTGACACAGAGCAGAGGCAGACAGCCTGAGCCAGAGAGCGGTCAGCAGTCCAACCTAATCTATAAAAGAAATATTTGTATTTGCATACATCAAGGAAAGTCTACAGAATGGCTAGACTATTAATGACTGAGATCCAGAGGCAGGACATATGAGTAAAATGAGGGGATGACAAATGGTTTATCTGAGAGAGAAAGTCAGGCTGATTCTGCGTCCTGTGTGCTATCAAATCTAGCCAGGGACTCACAGGGAGATAATTCTGGCACAAAGCAGCACCCCAAATCTCCCATTGCCCAGCTTACATGTGTCCAGTCTACTAGGCTATGACTCTCCCATTGCCCAGCTTCCATGTGTCAGTCTGCCAGGCTACAACTCTCCCATTGCCCAGCTTACAAGTGTCAGTCTGTCAGGCTACAACTCTCCCATTGCCCAGCTTACAAGTGTCAGTCTGTCAGGCTACAACTCTCCCATTGCCCAGCTTACAAGTGTCAGTCTGTCAGGCTACAATTCTCCCATTGCCCAGCTTACATGTGTCAGTCTGCCAGGCTACAACTCTCCTATTGCCTGGGCTTACATGTGTCAGTCTGCCAGGCTACAACTCTCCCATTGCCCAGCTTACATGTGTCAGTCTGCCAGGCTACACCTCTCCCATTGCCTGGGCTTACATGTGTCAGTCTGTCAGGCTACAACTCACCTATTGCCTGGGCTTACATGTGTCAGTCTGCCAGGCTACAACTCTCCCATTGCCCAGCTTACAAGTGTCAGTCTGTCAGGCTACAACTCTCCCATTGCCCAGCTTACATGTGTCAGTCTGCCAGGCTACACCTCTCCCATTGCCTGGGCTTACATGTGTCAGTCTGTCAGGCTACAACTCACCTATTGCCTGGGCTTACATGTGTCAGTCTGCCAGGCTACGACTCTCCCATTGCCCAGCTTACATGTGTCAGTCTGTCAGGCTATGACTCTCCCATTGCCCAGCTTACATGTGTCAGTCTGCCAGGCTACAACTCTCCCATTTCCCAGGCTTATATGTGTCAGTCTGCCAGGCTACATTTCCAGCAACTTGAGGCTGAAGTTCATCTCCCTCATAATGTTCATCCCAACAGTCTTTTTAAGTAGCTTTCTGAGAGTTGGTGCTCAGTGACTTCATATCGATTCAATTATTTCCTTCAAATGCTAGAATTCTAAATTTTTTTAAATTTCTAAATTTTGACTGGGAAATGTCACTTCTTTGGGCTGGGATCGAGACCTGTGTTTTGAATGTCTTCACCTCCATTCCCGCTCCTGCTGCTTAGCTGGCTCTGGCTGGTTTGCTTTCATGGGAATCTACACACACACACACACACACACACACACACACACACACACACACACTGATTGCAGGCAATCTTGAGTTCACGGGCCCGAGTACCAAAGCAAAAGGTTTCAGCTTCTTCTCGCTGCAAACCTGGGGTACATTTCATCTCTCATCTGACCTCAGGCTGGGGTTTTGAGTGTCTTCTCCATGTCTGCCCTGGTCCCACAAAGAAGGTTGATGTAGTTAGTGCTCTAGGTGTCCAATTAGGACATGGAACATTGAAGCTATTCAAAAGATAATTTATTGCTTCTAAAAATAGCACTGCATGGAGTGGTAGAAAATCAATTACCAAGGGAATGAAAACAACCCACACGCCCCCCCAAAATCCAGGATTGTTAAATGGGATGCTTTACTTCAAGAAAGAACTACCTCAGCTAAGTTCATCATCCAAGGGAACATAGGTTTTGATTTTTCTATGTTTAAAGACATACACACATTCAATTTCCTTTTTTGTATTGTGACATAATGCTAAAACCATTGACATAGAACACCATGTAAGTTTAACGTGAACAAAGGGCTGACTCACTGAATTTATCTATCACAATATACTTCCCACCACATCGGTGCACACCACAAATCCCTTAGCCAAGGGAGAGGCCGGCAATGGGAATCCCTTCCTGATTCTCTTCTTCATACTCCCAGGATTGGATCTGTACCTGCTGCCACCCTACTTCTCCCACACGCCTGCATTGCACCCGTCTGCCTCCACACCAACTGCTCTGTAAACTCCTTTAGGGCAGGAACCGTTTCTTACAGGCTTGTCACTTTAACCTCAAGAACCTTAAGTCTTAATAATAGTCTCATTAAGACTCTGGTGGGGGACCGGACAATAGTCCAGCGGGTAGGGCGTTTGCCTTGCATGTAGCCGACCTGGGTTCGATCCCGGCATCCCATATGGTCCCCCAGACAGTGCCAGGAGTGATTCCTGAGCACAGAACCAGGAGTAACCCTGAGCATCGCTGGGTGTGACCCAAAAAGCAAAAAAAAAAGACTCTGATGGGAATCAGTCATTCGCTGATGATTTATAGAGTCAAAGGGGTCACAGCTTTAACTCCAGGGAACATGGTAGTTTTTTGGTCCTGTTTGTCAACTTAAGCTTAGGAGAAGTGAAATAGCTCACCGATTTTCCATTCCCATCCCCCCCCCCACACACACACACACTCTCTCCCCACACACACAAAGGAATCTCAAATGTCAGGGATGTCACAATAACAATGGAGCAATGGAGATTTCTGTCTTCCTCATCCAGGGATGTTCTCTGTGGTTTCTGAGTAATCTCCTAATAGTTTGGGTTCATGGGAAGAGCAACATGGAGATGCTTGTTCCAGCTTGCTCACAATGAACTTGGAACAGATTTCCCTAGATTTCCTTCCACTCAAGAAGTTACCATTACTTGGTCTTTATGAATAGAGGTCTCTGGTCCATTTAAGGGCAGTGACTTTCTGTTATTGTCACAAGACTTGAATTACATTTTTATTTTCCAAGTATTTCTTTACAAAAGAGCTTACTTCAAAATATATTGCAGTGATCTTTCAGGAGATGTGTATCCAGAGAAGGGTCAAAACCCAGCCTGTGCACTCTCTCTCTCTCTTTCTCTTTCTCTCTTTCCCTCACTCCCACGCCCCCTTCTCTTTCTCAATAAGTAACTGTAAATGGGAAACCTTACACATTCTCTTGCCAAGTAAACTAAATTTGCTGAACCAGAAAAGTTAATTTTCTAGAAGATTGGTAAAATAACCACATATACTAAGGGAGCAAAAGAGCTTTGCACACGTGTGTAATTGTTGACATGTCCGTTGAGCCTTCCCTAGACTTGTAATGACTTGTAAGAGAGATCAGAGTCACAGCCTCAGCTCTTCATACTCTGTTAAGCTGCTGGTCCAGTTAATGAAGAACAATGGGGCTAATGGCTGCTGAGGGGAAGGCAGTGCCCAACACTGTCAGGATTCTTGCACTCTTTAATTTCTTTTTTGTTTGTTGTTTTGTTAGGATGCATTTCTTTACTTGGAAGATCTGCATGGCTGAATGCCATTTTTTCTAATCCAGTTGTGGGTGTTTAGCTTTGGGTGAGTGAGAACTAGGTCAGCAGTAGGTGCACACTGAAAGCAGGCCCATGCAGTCAGGTGGAGACACTTAGTTTCAACCTGCTGAAGAAACTCAAACCTTCCCCATACATTTTATTTTTTTTTATTCTTTTGCTTTTTTGGGTCACACCCAACAACGCTCAGGGGTTACTCCTGGCTCTTTGCTCAGGAATTACTCCTAGCAGTGTTGGGGGACCATATGGGATGCCGGGGGATCGAACCAGGGTAGGCTGCATGCAAAGCAAATGCCCTCCCCACTGTGCTATCGCTCTGGCCCCTCAAACCTTCCCCATAAAGAACTATGATTTTCCTGAAAGCAATTTGGAAGCAAGCAAAGGCTTTTTAAAGTAAACATATTTCTAGGACTCCCTGAGATAATGTGATTCTATTGCTTTTCAAATCATTTTTATTTCTAATCCAAGACTTTTATCTGAATAGCCTTAGCTTGAACCATTCAGCAAATAGTCTCTCCTGATCGACAACTTGGGAGTTAGGAAAGCTAACCTAAAGGGGCCAGCGATAGCACAGTGGGTAGGGTGGCTTGCACGCAGCTGACCCAGGTTTGATCCCCAGCATCCCATATGGTCCCGAGCACCGCCAGGAGTAATTCCTGAGTGCAGAGCCAGAGTGACCCCTGGGCATTGCCGGGTGTGACCCAAAAACTTAAAAAAAAAAAGAAAAAGAGAGAAGAAAAAAAAAAAAAGAAAAGCATGAAAATGACCCTCCCATAAAATTACAGGGAAGAAGGGAACAGGAATGTGGTTCAAGGAGTAGAACACAGGCGTGTCTGGTGTGCGGCCGGGGTTAGATAGATCCTTAGTAACACATGCCCCAGGTACAGACAAGCTTTGCAGGGGGTGTTTTGGGGGTGGGGAGATAGTGGGTGAGGGGGCATAACTATTAAAACCTAAAGAAAATAAGAGGAATCTACAGTGGTCAAAATGACTGCGAACCAGAAAGGTTACAAGGAAGCTGATAATACTGAAAAATTCTACTAGTATTTTTGCCTTTTCTGCCAAAACATTATTCTCTTTATCAACAAATAAGCCCTGGGGACTTTCAGGGAAAAGAAAGGAGAAAGAACTGAGGTTTTAGACTCAAGAGAAGTTCCAAAGATTCCATCTCACCTTCTGCACCTTCTCACTCTCTGAGTGTGGAGGGTGGGGAGCAAAGAGACAGAGGAAGAAGGAGGAGAAGGGGGAGACTTTTTGTTTGGACGCTTTATCTGCAGATGGAAACACTGTCCCTCTTAAAAAAATATAAAAAAGAACAACAAACGCTATTCCAGGGCCAGGGAGGCAAGAGAGAGCACTGGCCTGCAGGTGTGAGACCCCTGGGTTTGAGCCCTGTCAACACACACACACACACACACACACACACACACACATGTGCACACACACACACTTTCTACTATCTAAAAATGCCGGAGGCACAAACCTTCCTGCCCCCTTGCCAAAAGAGGTTTGTAAATACACTTGTTATAGAAGGTTCAAAGTTGTACTAGGGAATGTGGAAAACTCTCACCCCTGAAATCCCATATCAGAGCAATTTACAATACAAATTTTATAAGTAAACAAAGAAACTAGAGTGAAAAAATCCTCCTACTCCACAGTGAGGAAAGAACTCCTGGCCTGGGGCCAGAGAGATAGTAGGAAAAAAGGACAGTGGGTAAGGATGTGGCACCCCTACCACTAAAAACCAAACAAATAAATAACAAGAAAAAACTGAGCTCATGAAATTAGCCAGAAGGAGAGAGACAGATACAGAATGACTGCATTTATTTGCATGGCATAAATATATATGTACATATTATGATACCAATATCCAAGGTCAAGTGAAACATATATCAGGAGGTCTTGTCAAAGGTGGAAATTATCACAAACGTGTGGGAGTCAGAGTTTAGGTAAGACAGAAAATGGAACAGGGTGCTAATAATAGTCGAGGGTACTAATGCCAACCTAGAACTGAGCATTAAATAGAGGCAAAAGGATTCACATGACAACCTTTTAATGTATGTTCTGTAATCCATAGTCTGGAAGGGAAGGAAAAGAGAAAGAGAGAGAAAGGGAAAGAAATAAAGAACCTGCCATGGAGCAGGGCTGGGGAATGCCTTAGAAAAGTGAATGTCTTAGAGGCAGGCAGCAAGGTAGGGGGGTAGAAGGGAAACTGGGGACACTGGTGGTGGGAAATGCACACTGACGAAGGGATGGGTGTTGGAACATTAGATAACTGAAACCCAATTATGAACTAACCTGTAATTGTATCTCACTGTGATTCAATAGAAATAAAATAAATACCTTATAAGCTTCTCAGGACTGGAGAGGTGGTATAAGGGGTTAGGTCCTTGCCTTACACACATACCACCAGGATTCAATTCCCAACGCCTCATATTGTCACCCAAATATCACCAGGTGTGGCCTCAAAATCTAAATAAATAAATAAATAAATAAATGCCTTCTCTAACAGACACAGAATCACATTTTCTCTTAAAACATGTACTAAACACGGGGCCAGAGCGATAGCCCAGCGGGTAGGGTGTTTGTCTTGCATGCGGCCAGCCTGTGCTGGCCCAGGTTCGATCCCCGACATCCCATATGGTCCCCCCTGAGCACCGCCAGGAGTGATTCCTGAGTGCAGAGCCAGGAGAAACCCCTGAGCATTGCTGGGTGTGATCCAAAAAAGCAAAAAAAAAAAATGTACTAAACATACTATGCAATTTTTATATAGTGATTGCTTCTCCATCTTTTAAAAAAATTAAGTTTTTAGAGCCATATTATTAGTTAATTAGAGGTAAGACAAAGTGCATTAGGCTATCTCAGCCCACAAGAAGTGCACAAAAGAATTCACAAGACCTTCCATGCGAACACGGCAGGCTAGTTTTCTTCACTTACTGCTCTCCCTACCTGGCCCGTGGCTGACTGCCAGGAAACTACCTGAGCAAATCCCAGCCGTGTCACACACACCAGCCAGGAGCTTATTTCCCTCCGCCTCAATCTCCTAGTCACTAATGACTTCAGCATTCATTTATCAGGTTCATTTTGTGACCCTAACCCACACAAATTCAGGCTGTGCAATTTCACCCCAATTACATAGTCCCTTATTAGTAATTTGTTTGATGCTCACCATGCTTTCTAGCTGCCTAGAAAAAAAATTATCATGATCATAGTTGGAAAATGAGCCCATTGAAACATTTTTAGACAGGGGACTGGAGAGAGAGTGAGGGTGAGAGCAAAGAGCGAGAGAGAAAGAGAAAGAGAGAAGATGCTTGCCTTGCACATTGCCAACCCTTAGTCCCCAACACTGCACCCCTGAATACCACCAGGAGTGACTCCTGAGCTCAGTAGTCAGGATCACCACTGGGCATGGCCCCAAAATAAAGAAAAAAATATATTGTATAATTGTTACAACAGAGAAGAACAGAGTCCTAGACATATTTAGAACAGCTTTATCCCTGGTCAGTCCGTCAAGCCCAAGCTGGAATGAAGACCTTCTACTTCTAGGAAGGTCTGTGAACCAGGAATATCCTGAATGAATTGGTTTCAAGTCTAGAAGCTTCCAGAAAGTGCACAACAGCAAAGCCTGCTTCTGACATGTTGGTGGGGGGGGTAAGGGGTCAGGGGGATGTGTACAGTAAAATGAGGGGTGGAAAGCTCAGACTCATGAGTGTGGAGCCCAAGGGGAAACCAACAATAAAGTAGCTTTATCGACTTTGACCAGTCACTAGATCTGTTCTTGGGAGCTGTGCATGAGTTGAAGTGTTTCTGTTGACCTGGTTCTGTGATGGTACATCAGAAACACAGAACAGCCCTTGCAGTAGCTTGAAGGGAACAGCAGTCACCCAGCACTCTCACTCATCATAGGAAGAGGGGTTCCAGGGTGACCAAGTGACTTATGCAATTAATTAAAAAATCATAGTGACCTGCAAGGTGACTGACTGGTAGCTAGCCTGGGCTCTTCCTTATACCTCCTGCCCCCCCAACCATTCTGCGGCCCCTCCAACCTCCCACGTCCCCCCACAAACACGTACACTCTCAAACATTGTGTGAGGAGGCTACTGGAAAAGTGTCACCTGCAGGCTGCAACTGCCAAACGCCAGATGCCCAGCTGGGATACGGTGACCATGGCAACACTGCCAAATATATTTCCGGAGGAGGCTTTGTGATTTTTGGAGTCCGTGAGGAACAGTATCCGTCCACACAAGCATAGAGAGACAAACAGGGTGCACTTTCCCCACCAAGAGAGCAGAGTTGAAAACACGGCAAAGCAAGAAAGCCTATGACTTCTAAGTGAACTCTTGCCTAGTGTGGGAGGAAACGCATCCCTCAAAGAAAGGCAGCACAGAAGCCAGCACAGAATTCCCGGGGAAATCTGAGAGTACCCTGCTGACTTTGATCCCGAGAGAAGAGCACCAGCCCCTCTAGCAGCAGCATCCTGTCCCATGGAGGGTTCCTGACCAGGTGGCGCCTTCTGTGCGACATCAGCCTGTGGCTGGTTATAATCCCTCCGCTCTCTCGTCTAGTGTTGGCAGGTGCACGGCGAATGGTCGTTTTACTTCAGCTGGGGGCTTAGTCCATGGTAGATGACGTTCAAAGGCTTTGTGTGCCTTACTATATCATCCTCCTGGCAATTCTGTGAGATCCTGTTATTGGCTAGCCCCATTGTACAGATCGGCAAACTGAGGAAAAGATTGTGATTGTGTGTCTGTGGTGTTATATATACACACATAGATAGATCTCTGTGTTTTCTTAAATATTTTATTATACTACCATGAGATATATAATTACCAAGATGTTCATGTTTGGGGGCTTTGGCCATACAGTGTCCCAGCACCCATCCCTCCACCAGTGCCCATTTCCTACCACCAATGTCCCCGATTCCCACCCCCTCCCCTAGCCTGCTTCTATGGCAGGTTCTTTATCTCTTTTCTTCCTCTTTCTCTCTCTCTTCTCTCTTCCTTCTCTTACATATTGTGGATTGTAATACATACACTTAGAGGCTATCGTGTGTATCTTTTTCTGTGGAGTTTTTTGAGGGTTCAGGTGGTCCAGAGATAATTTTCCTGGTTAATAAGCAACCCAGAGTGAGTGCTAGTTGGAGATCTTCTGATAACTTTGTAGGAGAAAGCAGAGAGGCTATTATTTAGTTTGTAAAAGAGAGAGGAAGGGAGGGAGAGGGAGAGGAAGTGGAGAAGAGAGAGAGAGAGACTTAAGAAGCTGCTGGTAAAATGTGGAAGGGAAGGAAAAGAGAACGAGAAAGAGAAAGGAATAAAGAACCTGCCATAGAGGCAGGTTAGGGGGAGGAGAGGGAAAGGGGGACATTGGTGGTGGGAAATGGACACTGGTGGAGGAATGGGTGCTAAACACTGTATGACTAAAACCCAAATATGAACATCTTTGTAATTGTATATCTCACAGTGGTATAATAAAATATAAATAAATAAATGAATAAATAAATAAATAGATAAATAAAATACAATAGTTGTGATGCGATGCTCTCTGCTAGGATATAAGTGCAGAATGCTTAGGAAAAAAGCTGCTGGTAGTTCTGTTATCTTTATGTGGATAGCTGTTAAATTTCACCCACACTCATGACTGATTTCGGGGAATTCTAAGAGTCTGAATTCATGTTTCTCCTGCTGCTGACCTGGGAGAAGAACAAGCTTCACCCCTGTCCTCAGAATCACTCTCAGGGATCTGAAAAATAAGTCTGAAAATTAAGGTAACTTAAAAAAAATCTTCCATAAATCAATTGCAAATGTATATATATGTATATATATATATACATATATATATTTTGCTCTAGCAGGTACCAGTAACATCTCCATACATCCTGTCACAAGCAAGTGTAGCCTAAGGCTATCTGCTCGCTCCAGGAACACGAAGAGCCTCAAACCATTCCTTCAGGTCATGGGAATGGGGTCCATAATTATTACTGGTTTTGGCATATCAAATATATATATATATACATACATACATATACATATTGCTTTTTTTGGGTCGTACACAGCAATGCTCAGGGGTTATTCCTGGTGCTACTCAGGGGACCATATGGGATGCTGGGGATCGAACCCAGGTTGGCAGCGTGTAAAGGCAAACACCCTACCTGCTGTACTGTCACTCTAGCCCCACAATTTTGAATTTATAGAAATTATGTGATATCATCAATATAATTTTCTGCTAAATACTAACAGTATCCTTGTAATGTATTTGTTGTATTTTTCTAGTTTTAAAGTTTGAGCCACACTAGCTCTGCTTTATCTGCTACTCATTCTCTTGGCTTTACCAATTAAACATTTGGGAGTTTTATAATAAATTAACTATAAGCCCTTTAAATTATGCTGCAGAAAAAATCTATAGTTTTCTGTAAGTTAACCCATTAATTCTGAAATCAAAAGATAAGATGAGTTATAGTAGAAATGAAATAACATTTTGCAGTCCTATGTATGACAAGACTAATGTCAATGAATCAATGATTTGATCTTCCTTTTACTTTGGCAGCTCTCCAAACATTTAAGGGCTTATATATAATAATGGGGCTGGAACGATAGCACAGCGGGTTTGCCTTGCACGCGGCCGACCTGGGATTCCAAACCCGTAGTCCCATATGGTCACAGCACCACCAGGAGTAATTCCTGAGCAAAGAACCAGGAGTAACTCCTGTGGAGTCGCTGGGTGTGACCCCCAAAAAAATTTATGTGTGTGTGTGTGTGTGTGTGTGTGTGTAATAAAACTCATTTACATGTTTTCCTTTTTTCGTGTTTTGGGGTCACACCCCTCTGAGCTGAGGGGCTACTCCTGACTCTGCTCAGGGGTCACTCCTGGCAGTGCTGGGAGAACAGCTACAGTTTCAGGACTCAAACACGACTCAGCTGTGTGCAAGCTGTGCTCTCTTAACCCCTGTCCTCTCTCTCCAACCCCCACGCTGATTTCCTTAATGGCTCAGTGTTAAGAACTTCTGCTCTATTCTGAAGCTGAGACTAACAGCCACTCAAACAATGTCCTTAACACCGGGATCACCACCCCACAAATCACATACACATAAGCAAAGGAGCGGGAGCCCAGCCCAGCTTGATAAATGACAGAAAAACCGGTTCTTATATAAGGAGCGATGCACGCCTCACCCAGTTACATAATGAAGCAGATTTGGCAGGAGAATCTCAACGAGGTTGTGGAATGCCCTGTTTGTAAGTGTTTCGACAGAGCTCGAGACTGGGGGGTGGGAGTGGGGAGATCAAGCAATGTTAATTTGAGAGACTTAAAACCCTGCAGCAGCCTCTTACTAGACCATGCCTTATGAAGCAGCCCGCTGATGCGCCAGGGCTCTGTCTCAGGCAGCTGGGACAGCTACCGAGATTTACTGCTGACAGCCTAAACAGACACCTGCTTTCTCAAATTTCTGGAGACTGGAAAGCCCAAGATCACTCAGGACCCTTTTCTTGGCTTGTATTTGCCCCCTTCTTGCCATGTCCTCCCATGGGCTCTGCGGGAGGCAAGTGGGTCCCCACACACTCATAGTTAATACAACCTAATAACCTCCCAAAGCATCCCCTCGCCTTCAAATAGGGGTTGGGCTCCACCTATCCATTCATGGCAGGAGTTGTGGGAAACACAAATTTTTCTCCATCTTCATTCCAGCATCCCCACTGCAACCTCTGATACTGCCAAGTTCCCAACCCTTCTGACTGTATTTAGACCAGAGAGTTTAGAAGCAGGTCAATCAGGGTTCCAGTGTGGACCCTAAACAAACTAAAAGATTCATTTCTAGTTAATCTTCTTAAAATATCAATTTCCTTCCTCATCTGTAAAAATAAGGATATTTCACCCAATCTCCAGAGAGTCTGGATTTAGTCAAATGAGGCAAGCGAAGGTCCTGATTGCTAGATAGGTCTTCATCCAACTGTGCCTTCTTCTTTCTGCAGACTGAGAGCCAGTCCATCCTTCCCTCTGCCTTTAAAAACACTTCCACCTATAACTGAAACCCAGTCACGAACAAGCCTGTAACTGTGTATCTCACTGTGATTCAATTAAAAAAATTTTAGGCAAAAAATTAAAACACTTCTACATGGACTTCCAACTTAGCCTGTATGAAATGAAACTTGGAAACTCCAATTTCTCTATACAGAATTCTCTTCACATTTAAAAATTCAATGTTTTAAAGTATTTTATTTCTTCTCACCAAACATTGTAAGTACTTTTATTATATCTGATAAGCCAAAACCTTAATGAGCACCCAATCCTGTATTGACTTGAGAAAGTAGATTAACTACCTGTCTCTTTGTATCAGGGGCATTCAATCATTCAATATACTTTCTTGAAAAGCTCTTAAAATCAATATAGTTCCACTAAAGTAAAAATAAAATCCAAACAAGGTAAATGTCGATGACATTCTGGACTACTCTAGTCTTCTGAGGGCTGGATGATTTGATTTAACATTCTGAAGAATGAAATCAGGCAATGGCATGTAACTTTCATATATCAATTAAAAAAGTTGATTTAATATAATTGGAGAAGCAAAAGTCAGCTTCTGAAATGTTGTCTAAAAAGATCATTGAAAAAAGTCAAAGCAACTTTAATAAGAAACCTGAGGAAGGGGGCTGGAGAGATAGCTGGGGGGACTGGAAATGACTTTGCTTGGAGGAGTCCTGAGTTCAGTCACTAGCATTTCATAATCCCCTGAACACCACCAGATAACCCCCAAAAAATAAACTTCACTTCACTTGTTCACTTTTCTTCCCATTGTTCATCGATTTGCTGAAGCGGGCACCAGTAACATCTCCATTCATTGGGAATGAGGTATATTATTGTTACTGTTTTTGGCATATCAAATACACCATGGGTAGCTTGCCAAAAATAAACACCAACAAAAAAATTATGGAGGACCTGAAGGAAAAGTAGAGTGACTTAAGCAGTGTTTGCCAATTGGGGAAGGAGAGGATATATGGAATCCATAGACCACCAGGTTATTCCAAAGGGGTCACAGGTAAAAATTGTATAATGGGGAGTCCTTACCATATAATGAAGGACATGGAACAAGATCAGAAGGGGGCCACCTCGGAAAACAGTTGAGAAACACTGTCATAGAGCACTTACCTTGCAAATGTGTGGATAGGAGTTCAAATTCCCAGTACCCCAGATGGAGAGATAGTAAGGGATTAATTAAGGCACCTGCCTTGTATGCTCATGTGAGAAAGCCCTAAGTTCTACCCCAACAAAACACACAGACACACACACACACCAATAAAATACTCCTCAATATATTTGCTATCTTCAAAAAGTAAATTCCCAGTATTACAAACATTGGCCTCCCAACTATCAAGGAAAAAAAGAGATAGCTCAACGGACTGAGCACATCTTTGCATGCAGGATCCCTGGTGCCACATGGACTCCTAAGCACAGAGCCAGAAGTACCCCTGAACACCACGGTATATCATCAACAAAAATGCAGGGGAGGGGCCGGAGCGATAGTCCAGCGGGTAGGGCATTTGCCTTGCACGCGGCCGACCCATGCCGGCCTGGGTTTGATCCTCGGCATCCTATAATCCTATATGGTCCCCGAGCACTACCAGGAGTGATTCCTGAGTGCAGAGCCAGGAGAAACCCCTGAGCATTGCCAGGTGTGACCCAAAAAAAATGCAGGGAGGGAAAGCTCATTTGGTCCATGAAATTGTATATCATAAATCACAGCATGCTCAGAGGTTTTAATTAATTCCTTAGTTTTTTGTCCATGTTGTTATGACAGAAGACAGGGAGTCACAAACATCAGTTCTAAAGTCTATTTTCTCTCACTCTGATTAATGGGTTGAAACTAACTGTGGGATTTAGAGAAACCCCCTAGTGGCACAGGTGCCATTTCTAGCACATTACACAGAGAGGATTGTTTTTTTTAACATTCCTTTCTTCTGTGTGTGAAAAAGTCATCACCATGCAATAATTAATAAAAATCAATATATGTTCTTTCATTTTACATCAAATACTAAGACTCAGGGACAGCACAGTCAGCTGGAGAACACACTTGCATGCCCGAGGCCTGGGTTCAATCTCTGACACTAAAATAGTTTACTGAGTAGTGCCATTACTAAACACCCTGTTGGGAGTAGCCCCTGAGCACCACCGGTGTGCTCCCCCAAAGTTAACTAAATAAATACAAAAATCAAGAATAAAAAAATAAAATTGAGTGAAAGGATGGTATGGAAATATGGCCAACTATTTCATGTTTGAGCTAAGATTTATACTTACTATGCAAAAATATGGCACTTGACAATTCATACTCTTTTACTCTTAGCATCAAGTAAGGTAGAAACTCCAAGTGGCCAGAACAGTGGGAAAAAATCTGGAAAACAGAAATCAAGTTGTTTCTTTTATGTGGAGGAGTGGGATAGGGAAGAAGGCCAAAAACTGTGGTGCTTGAGGCTACTCTGTGCTCAGAATCAAGGGAACCATATGGACTGGGTCTAATCCAGGCCTCCCCACCCCAAGCACGTGCGGCTGCACTCCGAGCTGTCTCTCTGGCCCATTCCAGTTCTCCTCTTCATGCACCATGACTCTTTCTACTGAGAAAGGAAGGATGTACCATACCACATGACAGCAGACTGAATAAATGGTCCTTGTCTATCCTGACCAAAGAACTGGACCGAGTGACACATAAACACCACAGCAGCCTCTGCTCTCTGAGCAGGGAAAGGGAGGCAGAACGAATAGGAGAAAGTGCACTGATCGCATACAGCAGCCTCTTTGAGGGTCAGAGTTTACTCAGGGGAGCCAAAGACCCACGTGTCCTTTGTTTTGGATTATATCTTTTATAAAAATGTATTTATTCATTTATTTATTTTAATTGAATCACAGTGAGATACAGTTACAAAGTTGTTCATGATTGGGTTTCAGTCACATAATGTTTCGACATCAATCCCTTCATCAGTGCACATTTGCTACTAGTAATGAGCCCAGTTTACCTCCCTTCCCCGCCCCACCTGCCTCTGTGGCAGGTACTTTTCCCTCTCCTCTCTTTCTTTTACTCTCTCTCTCTCTCTCCTTCCCTCCCTTTCTACCTCCCTCCCTCATTTTGGGCATTACAGATACTGAAAGGTTACCCCTTTACCTACTTTCAACATTGAGTTCTGTCCAGAGTGATCATTTCCAACTATTATTATTGTCATACTTGTCCCTTCTCTGTCCTAACTGCCCTTTGCCCCCTACACACTTTTGGCAAGCTTCCAGCCATTGACCAGTCCTCCTGGCCTGTTTTCCCTGACCTTGGATATTAGTATCATATTTTTTTATATCCCACAAATGAATGCATTCTATGTCTGTCCCTTCCTTCTGACTAATTTCACCTTTTATTTGTAGGGGTGGGTTTGGGCCATACCAGGGGTGCTCAGGGATTACTCCTGGTTCTGTGCTCGGGTTACTCCCACTAGTACTCAGGGGATCATATTTAGTGTCAGGGACCTAACCTGAGTTGACTGCATGCAACACAAGTTTTGCCTTATACCCTGAATCATCTCTCTGACCTTTTCTAAGTGAAATGAATACCAGCTACACCTTGCTCTGGGTGCACAAAAGCCTTGTCTGTGAAACATGCAGATGTCCAGGCCTTAACCTACTTGGAGGTTTGGGGGTGTAGGGGGCAAGGAAGGGGCACCAAGCAATCTAGTAAATGTAACTGGTCACTTTAAATCTCACAACACGGGGGTAGCCAGTCACGTGATGGAAATGGCAAAAGGGGAGGGAGAGCAAACACTTAAAAAGGGGACACAGGTCACACAGCTTTCTCTCGAGGACCCCAAACACAACCGGATGGACACAGCCTCTCTTTGACCCCTCACCTGTGCCCAGAGGGGCAGAAGGAAAAGCAGCAGCTCTCAATCTTGAGCTTGTGGCCAAACAACATAGGAAAATCAAAGGGATAAAAAAGTAGCGAGCGCCAGGAAGGAACATCAGCGACAGAGCCTGAGAGCAGCGGAGGACACTGGGCCAGTGGGGATTAAGGGTGATGGACACAGGTGACTGGAGGACAACAGCAGATGGACACAGGGGGCTGGAGGGCAACAGCGGCAGAATTTTCTAAACTGGAGAATCTCTCAAAGTCTCTGGGACATTTGCTCAGTGTGTAGATTCCATTTCCGCCACCCACTTCAGGATTACTGAAATAGAATCTTCTGGGAAGGTCATGGGTATCTTGACACTGAACAAATCCCTTCAAGGGATTTTTATCAGAAAGCAAATCAGGAAACATAGCTTGAAGCAGCAGCTGCTATAAATTCAGGATGCAATTAAGAAGGGAAAGTGCAGTCAGCTGGAGAGCTGAGAACTGCCCTGTGCTGCCCGCTTCCCTGTGGTGAGGCCACAGGGATAGCGCAGAGCTGAGTGAAGGGCAGGAGACCCAGGTTTCTTCACCAATACAGCACCACATTCCCCCAGGAACCTTCCTCAGAACAAGCCTCCCTAAACCACCCCCAAATACATTAAAAAACAACAAGAATTTAGGTTGCATGGGTTTAAAAAAAAATCTAAAATATGGCACCAGGAGGGAGAAAGTAAGAAGTTTTTAATGGCAAAAAGAACAAAGTGAGGTAAATGCTCAAAGAAAAGAACTGATTAATGGTAATGACTTAAAATTGTGCTAGTCATCCAAAATAATACAAAATTTAAAAACTATGCTAAGTGATGCAGAGTTGATTTACCAGTTCTATGGTCTAGTGAAAAGTCCATAAAGATCAGTTGTAGAAACCCAAGTGACTTCTGGAACAATTGTTCGTTTAATGGTTTCTTATAGCAACTGCTTTTGACCCAGTTCAGAGGTCTTTGGCTCAGTTCAAGGAATCAGATAACGCAATTTCTCTGTAATGGTGCCATGAATGCGGTAATAACTCACACAATGTGAACATACACTGTGTGTAGGGCACTACTCCAGATGTGGCAGTGTGTGTTTGAACGCTGACTGGTGAAATCCATGGAGAAGTGGGGAGCAAGGAAAGCAGTGGGCTCCAGAAAACGATACCCCTGGATTGGGTTGGACATCTTGGGTAGGGCAGCAGTCACCACCCAGGCGAAATCAACTAACTCCCTTGGGTGGAGCCATTCTTCCCAGGTAAGACTGACACCCAGCTGCGAAGAGGAAAGTGTGGCTCACTGTGCAGAGGAGGAACCAACTGGGTCAGAAAATGCTGCCCCTTCCTGCTTTTCCCACCTCACGCCCCTGGAGAAGTGCCAAAGGGGTTTAGACTGGTAAAGTCAGCTGGGCCTGGACCCTGGCCCCACTGGGCAGCTGTTAAGCTAGCTGCACTGAGGTCCACTTGCTCTTCATGGCACAGAGGTGATTCCTAATACCTGAACTCTCAGGGATCCCTGTCCTCAGGCTGGAGCAAGAAATTCCTCTTTGCAAGAGAGAGTGCTGAGCTCTGCCCAAGTGCCCAAAGCCAGCATCTGTCCACACAAACAGAATTTTAGAAGGAGATAGTGAGGTAGACAGTTTTATTCAAGAGAAGAGAGAGAGAGAGAGAGAGAGAGAGAGAGAGAGAGAGAGAGAGAGTACCTTCAAGAGGAAATTCAGATTTCTTCAGAAAGGAAGAACCGCACACCCTCACCTTTGCAAAGTTGATTTTTATTAGTCAAACTCCCCAAGACTAGGGCTTTCCATGTAGATAAATAATCTTTTGCAAGGCATGGAAATAGTTTTGAACTATCAGTGGTCTTTATCACAGCTTTCTGTTCCTGCTGAATCTTTTCCTTTGCTGATAGCCCTCTCTGGGCCAGTAGCTGGTGACAGAGTCTAATCACTCTCAGTTCCTATGTCTACAAAGGGGCCCAGATTCATGCTTTGGGGGCTATGTGAGGGCTGGTGACAGTAATCTCTTAAAATCACATGTTGTCTTCATTGCTTCCCCAGGGCTCATTGCCAAATCTCACACCTCATACCTATACCATCTACACCTCCTGCTCTTACCCGCTGCACTTCTAACAGCAATGCCATGCAGAGCTTACTTGACTTCACAAAGTAACCTCTGTCGGGAAATGCCGCGGGATCCCCAACAGTGCTGGGAAGTGAAGTTCCCTTCTACCTCCAAAGCCGGCGAGGAATGGATGAAAACTCAGAAATCTGATGCAGTTTAAAAAGGGCTTTACTATCACAGGTTCCAATATACAATCCAAGAGCAGGGAAAACCTCTGGACTCTGGGTTCCCAGCTAGACCCCAGCCACATGTAGGCCAAGATGGCTGCCACCACGTGTTGAGTCCCAACAGAGAGGTCGGAGAGGTAAACGCCAAGGGAAGCCGAAATAGCAAAAAAGGGGAGAAAAAAGGGGCTTCTTTCTTCTTGCAGCTTATTTTATAGCTAGAAATCCGCCCAAACTCCCCAGCCCGGCCCATTCTGGGCTGGGCTATCTAGAGATAAAAACAGGAAAATAGCTCTATTGAAATGCAGTAACTTCAGGAGACCTTCTGGCTGTTTACAAGGACCCAGAGCTAATTCAAAGCCTCCTAGCAGAGCTGGAAGGAGCTATAAGCTAAATGTAACTTCCCCTGGCAGGAAGGGTCAAATGCCCTCAGGGAATTTCTCCCAGTACCTCACCTAATGTCTTGAGCCAAGATCTGCCTGGAAATGCCTTTATAGGGTAGAGAAGGGGGTTTCTGATATGGCATGTCTCTGTACCAAAGACTATACTAATGCCAGTTAAATATTTCTCCAAGCCTTCACAAGAGTCTCCTCTACTTCACGGTAGTTTTGTATTTTAGATGCCTCTGAGTTATCAGGGAGCCATGCTTGCTTGTTTGGAGGCAAACAGCATTTCTCTCTGGTCGAATTACTTAGAAATCCAACATGGCCAGGCAAATATGCTGGTAAAATCTAGCTAGTCCCACGATGATTGTGGTAGCATGAGAGAATAATTATACCAGCCAGTACAGAATACATGGTCAGATAAACTGCCACATTTAAACTACCCCCTACCTACAAAGTGATCTGCAGGAGGCAATCCAGGGCAGATGCAGAGGCTCTTAGGCTTTTAGGTGTCCTGCAACAAACCTCTCCTCTGACCATTAAAGGTGGATTTTCCACTCATAGCTCAAGGAAATCTCATCTCACATCTGCACTGTTTCAGATGAGGTACTGAGCTCTCTAATGCTGGGCAACTTATCACCAAGATTTACTGATCTCTCTGTATCACAGAGCACGTCATAAATTTGGGGGCATAAAAAAGAGGTCCATATGTATTGTTGCGTCTCAGAAACCAAAGATTCACCTGCGTTTTTTTTTTTTTGTCATTTGCATGTGGCAGTTTAAATATCTGGTTTGATTTTGAAGATGTTGAGACAAATTGGCAGAAGAACCTATGGTTGGAAGCAGAGACCTTTTAAGTTCCTCAGCTGGGAGTGGAGAGCTGCAGAATTTGAACCAGGAAAAGGCAAGCAGAAAGATCATCTAACTTGGCTGGCTCTGATCACTGAGTTCCTTGCTGGGAAAAAAAGAGTTCCAGTGCAAAAGAGAAAGGTAATAGATATTTCCAGTTTCCTGTCACACCCCTTCTCCCACATATTTATCCACATTCTGAGCAGCCTGCTGAGACTAATAGTTTCCAGTTGACTAAAGTCGATACTCATCTTTCCCTTTATAATTCCTTTTATACTTGCCTGTAACTTTATGATTTGCACATTTCATGCTTTTCTGCCCTCTGATTGTTTATTAACATAAAAGTTAACACCTCCAAGCTTTGTTCCATTCATCTCTGAGCTGGAGACAACTGCTACCCTAACCTTTTCTTTTTCTACCTTTTATCTTTTACTTGGGGATGGGGTAGGCGGTGGGGGGTTGTGCTCCACACTTGGCAGGACGCAGGGACTACCCCTGGCTTCGTGTTTAGGGGCCATCTGTTGCTGGAGATTAGACCCAGACCTCCTGCACACAAAGCTATGAACAATTTCTCCTTCACCTAACACTTTTCTAAACAACAGTTTTTCTAAATCCTTCAAAATGAGGAGCTTTCCATACACTGTGATTCCAAATCATTCTATGAAAACTTAAAGCATGAATTAAGGACCAATTATTGCTCAAGCTTTTCTTTTGTTTGTGGATGCCATGCAGTGCTAAGGCTCAAAATGCAAGGCATGTGCTCTACCGCTTTCAGCCATACTCCCCACTTCTTTCAAGAGAGAAATAATTTTTCCATCGATAAAAATTCAAAACAAAGAATATTTCTTTTTTCTTCCTTTTCTTTTTTTTCTTTCTTTCTTTCCTTTCTTCTTTGTTTTTTTCCTTTTCTTCCTCTTCCTCTTCCTCCTACTTTTCTATTTAATCCCAATAAAATGGTGGGTGATGGAACAGTATCTGTCACTCAGTTTGTTTTGTTTTCTCCAATAAAAAGAGGCATATTTGATTGTTAATAAATAATGATGATATTTGATGATGGTCTGACATTTATGTAGGTGTAGGATTAAGAACCTGAATTTAAAGCTGATAGATGCAGGAACTGGTTCTCAAAGTAGAATGCAAAAGAAATTATAAACACTCCCAGTGCCTCAAACATAGGGTGTTACTAAAGTGAAAGGCAGTGTGCACTCTGGAGGACTTGGCTGGGCATCTGGAGTGCAAACTGTCCAAGTAATCATTGGCTGCTTTTGTATTCCCTTGGTCATAAAGGGGCAGAATCACCGAATCAAGGGGTGGTCTTTCCCAGGTAAGCTCAACCCCTTTACCTGCAATTGGGCTTCTAGTCCTTTCCTAACCCTTTAAAACCAACTCAGAACTGTCCTGGTAGTCTTTAAGGTGGGGCATATTAGAAAAGAGTCCTTGGCCTAAAGATAAAGGAGAGTCGGCCCTCAGCTTCATGATGTGCAACCAGTTCTATCATGGATAAGGTAGCTGGAGCTCACAGTGTAGTAAAAGATTGGTGAGGTTGGCCCTTTTAGTTAACATTCCTCCATGAGCTTCCATTTCTGTTGGAAATGAGAGTAGGGTCTCTCCATACCTATATACTTGTGATCTCTTAGAGCAGGTGAGCTTCATCTGGAGACTATTTTTCTATTATTGTCAAAGTTCTGACTTCAAAGTCTAAGTTCTCCTGCCATGGAGGCGGGCTGGGGGAGGGTGGAGGGGGAGGGAACCGGGGATGTTGGTGGTGAGCGATGGGCACTGGTGGAGGGATGGGTGCTGGAACACTGTAACCAAAACCCAAACATGAACATCTTTGTAATTGTATATCTCACGGTGGTATAATAAAATACTTTTTAAAAAAAAAACAAGGTCTACATTCTCTACCATATTGGGATCATCTGTGGAATGCCATTTTACTCATTATTCTCTGTGTCTAATGGGCAATTCCTCAGTTAGATGGAAAACATGTTCACAGGAGATCTGGGGTGTTTCCATGGCAGTACAGTGCTAAGCCCTTAAGAGGAAGGCCCTGGAGATGTGATGACCACACCAACCTCACAAAACCAGCTTCTGAAACTTGCCAAAGACCTCCTCAAGCAACAGACTTCCCAGAATGTGTATACCAGGATCCTAAATCATTTGATTAAAATCATATGATTATAATGGGGCTGTGGCTTAGACAGTCTCAGCATCATTGGTTGCTGAAGATTTTGTAACCACAGCAGCCTTCTTGCCTGATGCCTGTCCATTCAGATGATAACTGATTCTGGACTGGACACACAGGCTACATATATTGTCAACATTTGTACCATCTCTTAAGTGAAAGCTCAGCTCCACCCCAGCCTCACCCCTAAGGGATTTTGTGTAAGTCTCTAATTTTTTTTTTCATTTTGGTTGACTATTTACAAGGCACAGAGTAATATCTGCAATATGTTAGCCAAAGAGTATATTCTATGAAAACATCTAATGTGTGTGAAGGCCCCTCACCAAGGCTGATATGTGCTAATTAGTGTCAGTCATGTAGTCATAGGTGTTCTGGTGATGAAAGATTTGGTTGCTATTTGGTCATTATATCAACACAATTTATAGATAAGTTTCTATTTTTAAAAGAATCTACTTTGGGGGGTGGAGACATCAGAATCACAGTACAGAGGATAAGTCTCTTGCTTGTTTAGCATAAGGCAGACCTTGATTCAATCCCCATGACTACATATGGCCCCCCAAGAATTTCCAGAGGTCACTCCTGAGCCCAGAGCAAGCCAGGAAGAGTGTCTGAGCACTGCCAAGCATGGTCTAATACCTCTCTGCAACAAGACCCTGCCAAATAAAAAAGCAATCCACATTGGGACAGTATAAAGATGCCTCCAGAAAAATCAAAAGTAGAAACTCAAATGATCCAGTTATCTCAAGTCTGGATGTTTACTAGGAAAACGCAAACACTAATTTGAAGGAATATATGCCCCTCCCCCACCTACAGCCCATTGTTTCCTATTGCCAGGAGCCAGGTACAACCTAAGTGCCATCAACTCGGAGAAGGAAGATGTGGTACATATAAATATACCTAATGGGATTCTGTTTTCCTTTAGGAAAGATGAAAGCCTGCTCTTTGCAACCACATGGATGGGCCTAAAGAATATTCTGCTCAGTGAAATAATCCAGATGGGAAAGACAAACACTGCATGATTTCACTCATATGTGGTATACAGAGAAAACAAACAGATGAACTAAATAAAACAAAAATGAACTTTTGGACCACAAAAAAAATGATCCACTCTGGAATTTAAATAAACAATCAGCACTTATCATTTTTCTAAATTCACTACTCCTTTGATCTACTAACAAGACTCCCTCCTAGAATCAACGGCCAACAGTCAACAGTCCTACACAGCATGTGCAAGGCTGAGAGTCTGATACCCAGCCCCAAATTCCCTTCCCCAAGCACTTCTGGGTGTGGCCCTATTTTAAAAAAATGCCAGAAATGGGCATTATCTGTGAAAAGTTGACAAATCTTAACCAGTTAATAGATTTCAGAGGGATGATGGACAGGTTAGTTAATATGCTGATTCTATTCTAGGAGTCCGCCTTAAAAAAATATAGCTTCATCCTCATGATGTGAAACTTGCTTCCAACAAACTGTCATGTTACAAGAATAGTATGTAGGCTCAGGAATACTCAGTGGCAATGTAGCTGTCCTACAAGTAAAAGGCAGTAAGTTTGATCCCCAGTACCGTCCCACATATGCAAGCACAATCCCTGAGGCTCTGATGTTTAGGCTCACTGGAGATAAAACAAAGTGTGTGGCCATAACCATAATGAGACCCATAACCAAATGTATAAAAGTCCTGATCATTGCAACAAAACAAAAAAGTGGGGAGGGGAGAAGAGAGGAAGGTCAAAATAAATAAATAAATGACTATAGATATATCTATTCATTTCACTTGGACAAATCCAAAATAAAATAACCAGATTTTGAGGAGAAGGGGGAAGGAAAAGAGGGAGAGAGGAGGAAAAGATAGATAGAGAGAGAGAGAGAGAGAGAGAGAGGGAGAGAGAGAACAGAAGGCATTTACATAGCATGTAGCTGATCCCATTTTAATCCTTGGCACCATATATAGTCTCCCTAAACACCTCCAAGGGTGTTCAGGGGCACTCCTGAGCACAGCAGAGTATTAACCCGAAAATAAAAAAAAGAGAAAATAAAGTAATCCAGATTGTTATTTGAACTACATCTAGAAAGGTAAAATATTTTAAATAAAACTATGTAATTTGGGGGGCCGAGCAATAGCGCGGGGTAGGGCATTTTCCTTGCATGCAGCTGACCAGGGTTTGATCTCCAGCATCACATATGGTCCCATGGGCACCGCCAGGAGTAATTCCTGAGCAAAGAGACAGGAGTAACTCTGAACGTCGCCAGGCATGACCCAAAAAGAAAGCAATAAATAGATAGATAGATAGACAGACAGACAGACAGACAGATAGATGAATAAAATTATGTAATTAATTTAAAAAATAGACTATTTTCTAGAGTATGAAACTTTTTCTTGCCAATCATTCGCTTAACAGGTATTTTTTTTACAATGAATGTATCAGGCAGGTGAAAGAGTTACCTGAAGACTCTTCCAAGCATGCTAAACTTTCAGACTGAGCTCTTACATAATCACACCAGGAATACATTTTCATGATCCTATAAGAATGTCTGTCCTTCACTCCCATTTTTTTTACAAGAATAGTCCAAATTTTACTATATCCCATTCTGCCCCCAAATTCTATATTCACCCCTAATATGTCATCTAGATAATCTCTCAAAAACAAATGAAAGAGCTGCTGAGTTCTAGTTCCCAGAGATCTTTAATCTAAACTGAGAGCAAATCCAAATGCTTAAATATTTTATCACCAGAAGAAAAGATCATTTAGTTACCTCCTTTAGAAACAAAATCTTTTAAATCTAGAACTGAATGACTCTAAGTATACAGAATCAGCAACTTATGCAGAACAGTAAGCTAGACTTACATTAGGATTTTATTATATTGAGACTCCTAAGCAAATCATATGCTCTAATAAGCCCAGGAAATGCATAAGAGCCTACAAGGCCAAGAACAAATGAAAAGTACAGGTGTCATACTTAGTTCATACATACCTTTGCAAAATAATTCCAATTAAAAATATTTCAAGATAAGAGAGAGAGAGAGAGAGAGAGAGAGAGAGAGAGAGAGATTAAGAAACCTTCCACAAAGAAATAAGAACCTGCCATGGAGGCGGGCTGGGGTGGGGGAGGGAACCGGGGACTTTGGTGGTGGGAGATGGGCACTGGTGGAGCCATGGGTGCTGGAAAACTGTATGACCAAAACCCAAATATGAACTTTTAATTGTATATCTTTTTAATTGTATATCTCACGGTGGTATAATAAAATACTTTAAAAAAAAAACAAAAAAAAGAAACCTTCCACAGAGGCAGGCTAGGGAGGGGGAGGGAATCGGGGACACTGATGGTGGGAAATGGGGACTGGTGGAGGGATGGGTGCTGGAACAATGTATGACCAAAACCCAAATATGAACATCTTATGAACATCTTTGTAACTGTATATCTCATGGTGGTATAATAAAATATTAAAAAAGAATAAAAGGAAAATGACCTATGATTGTTTTCTTGAGGAATATCTAGAAAATATATATGGAAAATCAGCAAAATAAAGCTTTGTGCTCTAAGAAAAAAAATAAAATAAAATATTTCAAGATAAATCAATGATCTGACTTAAAACAAATTTTATCATTTAAAATGAATTTTTATTCATTTTTCTTTTTTGGGGTCACACCTGGAGATACTCAGGAATTACTCCTGGCAGAGCTCAGAGGACAACAGACAGTGTCAGGGATCTAACCTGCATGCAAGATGAAGGCCCTACCTGTTGTACTATTGCTCCAGCCCTAAAAATAATTTTTAATGATCACAAGAGTAAGAAAGTTTGGTTTCAAATTATTACCGTTGTGTTCTCCATTTAATTTTCTCTCTCATCTTAAGTGAAAAAAGATCTTTCCTGTCTTAAACTAAGCTCATATGATGGAGAAGAGACCATAGGACAGTGGAAAGTAACTGACTCTGAGGTGGGAGGGAAGAAGTACCATGGCCAGGAGGAAACAAGGTGATGCGAGCTGTTGTAAACCCCATTCTCTCAATAGAGGTGGGGTGGGAAACTTTCCACTGTGAGAACTGATATTCTAAAACTAAAAACCTGTACTTTTTTCTCTTCTGTAGTGTATACAGATGTTGATTTATTATATGAATACATGAAACAACCTAATATTATAATGCATCAGTTCAATAAAATGTTTTAAACGTCAAAAATAAAAGAAATCTAAAGAATAATAATAATACTCAAGTATTAAAGTCAAGAGAAGAAAAAGCAAGACAAGGCCAGGAGAGGAAGCTGAAGCAGCTGAGTGTGTGCACACGACCTGGGTTTGATTCCTGGAGCCACTGGTCCCCTGAACACCACGAGGAGTGACCCCAAGTAGAGAGCAGGAAATAGCCCCTGAGCACCTCTGGGTGTTGTACCAAACCAAAATAACTACAAAACTACAACACTAATAATAATAGAATCTACAGTATAGCTCACAAGAAACTTGGGTACAAATAGTTAAAATTTCACGCCTTGGGCTTGAAATTTAGTATGAAGGTGAAGGATAAATTTGAGGTACCTGGTAGGAATTGGCCAAGACTGAGGTGAATGATTGGATTAGGATCAGGGTTAGTCTTCTTTGTCCTGATTCTCTCTTTCCCAAGGTAGAATCTTGAATACGCTCCTTTGATATTTATGGTAGAGGAACAAGTTATGTAACTTCAGCTGTTCCTTTCTCTTTGCTTTTATTTGCTATTTCTTTTCCTGTTTGTTTCCAATTCTGTTTTGGGGCCTCACCTGCTTTAGGTGTTTTAGGGTCACTCCCAGTGTTGCTCATAGACTATAGGATCAAACCCATGCACTACAATTTTTTGAATTATTATTCAAATAATAATTATTATCTCAACCATCTCTTTTCTGATTTTTAGCTGCCCCCTTCGCTTTAGTGGCAACAGAAACCTTCTCACTATCCATAGCACATATGACCTTCAAGTGTCATACTCATACAAAACTTAACACTGTTGAAAATCTGAACCAGTAAGAAGCAGTCAGAACCAGCTGCAACTAGATAGAGCCTGTTTCAACTAGCTGGAACTATACTGAACCAGCTAAAACTGGTAGGAACCAGCTAAAGTTTGGTACAGCTTTGTGCAGCCTGACAAAGGTTGCATGGATTGGCACTTAAAGGTACCATCTGGTGTAGATTGGTAGAGAGTGGCAAGAATTGGAAAACCTAGCATTGACTGACACAGGTTTGATGCTGTTGTGGTACCAACTGGTATGGGTTGATGTCAACTGTCATGGGTTGGCACAGACTGGCACTGATTGTAACAGCTTGATGCCCACTAGCACAAGTTGGTACCCCTGGAAGTTGCTGGCACAGACTGTGGCTGGATCTCCAAACACCCTCTGCTAGCCCCACCTCTGCTCTGACCACCAGCTCTCGGCTGTTGCGGCTTTCTGCAGTTAGGCTGCCTGCAGCCAGCGCCGAGGCTCCAGCTCTCACATCTACTGATCGTCTCCTGACCCATCCCTCTTCCTAGTGTCCACAGTGATCTCCTGTGATTTATTTGTCCTTGTGGGATTGTGACTTTTCGCCCCATTCTTTTCCAAGAAAGCCTTTGGGAAGACATTTTTGTCTCTATTGTTTCGGTTTTGAGTCTGCGTCCATGGTGCGAAGTGTCTACTCGCAGGGAAATGTCCAGATAACTGTTCTGTACCAAGGGGTTCCCACGTACAGACCACATGCTCCATCCCCTAGAGCCCTCTGCCCTGTACCAAAGCATGATTTTCAAACCTACTATACCCTGTCTTAATTCAAAAAACCTATGTCTGGCCTACTAAACACCGGACACTTCTCTTTACTTCTAGTTAACAAAAAATACAGGACCCACATTGCATAGGCTTATCCTGAGGAGTAAATGAGTAAAAGCACAGAGTTCACCACATCTGCAGGGGATCATCGACAGCAGCCTGAGCACAGGCCAGAGGAAAGAAAAAGTTTCTTTCCTGCGATGTGACTGCTGCATGATCCTGGGAAAAGCAGCTTCCAAGTCCCCTAGAGAGTTGTAGAAATGTAGATTCTCCAGCTCCAGCCCAGATTCATCCAGTGGGAGCCAGGAGGTGGGGTTGGGGCATGTCCCCTAACACATCACTATCACTATCTTTCCGTTCATCATCTATTTGCTCAAGCGGGCACCAGTAATATCTCCATATGTCCTGTCTCATGCTAGTAGAGCCGAAGGGCATCTGCTTGCTCCAGGAACATAAAGAGCCTCAGACAATTATATTAGGTCATGGAATTTTGTGTCAACATGGCACAGGCAGCTTGCCAGGCTTGCCATGTGGGTGGCATACTCTTATAGTCACCTCTAAATACAGCATTTATTGATGAACCGTGCAGCCACTTGCGGGCACACGAGCCGGGCAGTGATAGGCTCTTCTGCTGCTGGGTGGAGTTCTGACGAGAGGGAAGTCCGATGTGGAAGATGGCGGCCCTCATGGAGTGGGGGAGTCATCTGGCTTGTTGTGAGGCCCTGCTGGGGTGGCGGGCCAGGGCTAGAACCCGCCATCCCTCCAGGGAGCCTGGTGAGCGGCTGCGCACAGGGAAAGCAAGTAGCAGCTCTGCCCCATGTCTGTATCTCTGGATCAGCATACCTGGGCACTCATGTGGGACTGACCACTGGACACTGGAGGTGCTGTCTGCAGATACACCCCACACCCCCCTTCAAAGAATGTAGTTACTGCTGGAAAATAGATCAATACTGATACAAAGGCAGAGACGTGTGGGAATTAAAGCCCCAGAAATCAGAATCTCGCACATGCAAGTCCTAAAATCTTAAGGCCTGTCATTCTTATTTTGGGGCTGGGTGGGCCCCACTCTGTCACTGTCTCTATGTGTATGGTGGGGGGAGAGAGCCAGGGGTGATCTCACACAACCAGGTGGATGCACACATTTCCCCCTCCTTGGTTTTTTGTTGAAGCCAATTTGGATCCAACTGCCAATCTTTGCAATTAGAGACTGCACTGTTCTCAGACCCCAACCCAGACCTCTTCCAGTAGCCTGGGGGGCAGGCCAGCCCCCACAAACACCCCTGCCCCTGATGGATCCTGAGCCCTGAGTTCCACCTCTTCTCTGCTTCCAGGGGTATGTGCATATACATAGGAGCATGCAGTTGAGGACATCAACCTCTTGGGATTTCAGGATTGGGTAAGAAGCACATCTGCACTCAGCCTGTTCATCACGGTTCACTTTTACGAAGTTGTTCCTTTCCCTCCCTACTTCTGATGGTCTCTCCTAATCTTTGGAAGTGTCACAGTGTGTCTGCTCAATGAATGGGGTCCATGAGATACCTGGAGCTCAAAGATTCTTAAACCCGCCCACTATCATATTAACTCCCTGGGGGAGATTTTGGTGGGGTTCCAGGGGTGGATGTTGAGCCAGCCCCAGTGTTACTCAGGAATTACTCCTGGATCCTTGCTCAGGGATCTCCTGGCAATACTCAGGAGACTGTACCAGGTTCTGGGGACTAAACTGGTGCCAGCTGCAAGCAAGGCAAGCTCCCTAACCCCTATCCGATCGGATCTCTGTCCCATTTTGATATTTTTAAACAAATGGACCCTATTAAATGTACCAAGAGTAAATATAAAAACTGTCAAAATGGAAGCTACTTGATAATCATTGGGGGCTTTTTTTTGCAGGGGGCACACCTAGCGATGCTGGGGGCTACACCTGGCTCTGTACCAATAACATCTCCATACGTCCTATCCCAAGCAAATGTAGCCCAAGGGCCTCTGCTTGCTCCAGGGACAGAAAAGCCTCAAACCATTCCTTCAGTCATGGGAATGAGGTCCATAATTGTTACTGGTTTTTGGCATATCAAATAAAACATGGGTAGCTTGCCAGGCTCTGCTGTGTAGGTGGTATACTCTCACTAGAAGACTCTCATCTCGAGCATTTACTGATGAAACTTAAAGGGAAAGATCAGGTTTTCTCTTGGGTGGAGCTCTAAAATAAGTTAAAATAGTATTTCTCTGAGTAAGGGGAACAAAACACTATTAACCAACATTAATAAAATTTAACACCAACCTCACAACAAATGCAAAAAAATTAAGTCTTATTAATATAAGTATAAAATAGGTCCTCAGTATTAAACCTGAAAGCAAAGCTAAACACCACACTCAATCTATTACTAGTCTTGTGATTCGAAAGATAATTATCCCAACTGCATGCTTGAGATATATGTTTTATGTATTACATCTAACTGAATCCTTACAAGCTTCTGAAACAAATATGACAAACTACTTTCATTATACAAATGAACAGTTAAGGGGACCGAGCAAGAGTACAATGGTAGGGCATTTGCCTAGCATGCAGCCAACCCAGGTTAGATCCTCAGCATCCCATAGTAATTCTTGAGTGAAGAGCCTGGAGTAACCCCTGAGCATTGCCAGGTAATACCCAAAAAAGAAAACAAACAAATGAATAGTTAAAGAGGTTCACTAAAATATCTCAAAGTCATCAGACTAATGGTGGTTCAGACAAGATTTGAACTCCAACCAACTTGACTCCAAAGCTTTCTTTCTCAGGAGCAAAAGAATTTGTTAGCAAGATAGGCTTGTTACAGCCTCCAGTTACTAAGATCTATTACCACAAGGACTGTGAGCTTAGCATTACTGAACAGTCTCTACAATTCTTAGGCAGATACCATTTATTGGATGAGCATTTGCCTCTATTTTCTATTATTTTCATTTACTTATCCTATCCAATAAGTATAGGCTACCCAGGGTCCCTTCTCACCTAAGGGAAGTAGAGACACTTTGACCCACGATTATTTCTGACCTCTTTTTTCCCTAGGCATACACAGACTGTCACCTTCTCTTGTAGTAACTATCTCATGTAGGCAGATACATAATAGAAAGCAGGTAGACATTTTGACATCATTTATCTAGACTCATTCCTACTAAGGCCATGCTTGTGACAGAGCAGTATTATTCTCACTGGGAAAACCTCCACAAACATCTTCCTTTGGGGGTGTGGTCTCTGGGGCAAAGGGGAGCAACCTCTGGCGGTGTTCATGGGACCAGATGCAGTGCTGGGAATTAAACCAGTGCCTGCCACATGCAAGGCAAGAGACTTACTCCTGTCTCTTTCCCCAGCTCTCAACCTTTTTCTGCTCATCTCTTGGCTGGGTTATTTTTATAACTGGCTTTCTGATCCATGGATGATGATTCTAACTAACAACATCAGAGGTTAAATAATATCCCTAAAGTCTAAATATGAAGCTTCATGGAGCTTTAGCCCACAAAGTACCTGTTAGTGGTATATTTTTTGTCCCCCCTTCGTTAGGGGTGGGTCAGGTTTAGCTATTTCACTTTAAAGACTTGGTAAGTCGGTAAATCATTAAACATTAGTAAAGTTCACCTAATTTTAAAGACCATTGAAAACTTTTCTAAAGAGAAAAATGAGCAGGACCATGTACAGCCAGGAGCATAGTGAAGCAAAATTTTGAAAAACCTAAAAAGGAAAGTATTTTATATATTCTGTTAAAGGAAGGAGAAACAAAAACAGGAGCAGTGTTGGCAGTCAAATTCTCAAGGTATTTCTGATACACTGAAGAACAATTAAGAATGGAAAGGAAGTAGGAAAACTGCAGCCTCTGGAAAATGTAGAAGGTTCAGCATCTGTGTCTGGTTAACCCATGGCAAGTACATTGTTGAAAAATTGATAAGGAAGTTTACCAACGGATTTCTGTATTATTCTTACATCTTTATGATAACGAAACAAGCTGATGCATCTTTTTACTGCCCTTATTTCAGATACTGGAATGTTATACTTTTAATTTTAAGGATGCTTGAACCTTAAATCACAATTTAGGAAAGACCACATGTATTTTTCATGTTTTAATTTTATTTGCCAACAGCTATGTCCCTTTGTTCCTGAAGTCTGGATGTTATTCTCCAGCGAGAAGAGGCCCTGTGACAAAATTTTGGTCAGCAATCAAGAGCAGAAGTGAAGTGACATTTCTTCCCCTTCCCATGAGCTGTGCCCCACCCCCACCCACACACATACACACACAGTGGCCTAGTGTGTGATCTATGACAGTGTCCTGTGGAATGATTTTACAGAACAGAGCTGCCCTGACAACTGAAAATGCTCCCCTGGGAACTGTTCAGTGGGAGCTGATAAAACCCTTTTTACGACAGATTAACTACTAGAAGCACACTGTCTAGTCCCCAGGGCCAGCTGCCTTCTACATCAGCACGGCCCTCTCTCTGCAGTCACATCCAGAGAAGAGCTAGCTTCTTCCAGCAGTCCCTATACTGAAAGAAAATTAAAAAAAAAATTACTCCCAGAACTAGTTTTATATATAAAAATTGACAATTCTAGGCTGGACAGATAATATAGAGGTTAAGACACTTGCCTTGCACATGTCCAACCCTAGTTCTATTCTGGAGCAGCCCCAAGCATTGCCAAGAAGGATCCCAGAGCACAGAGTCAGGAGTAAACCCTGAGCATTAAAGGGTAAGTCTCCCCCCACCCCCTACCAAAAAAAAAAAAAAAGCTTGAAACATGCCTTTAGCTCAGTGAGAGAATGCTTGCCTACCATGTGGAAGAGGTCCTGCGTTCAATCCCTGGAAAACAGATATACCCACACACAGCCACACACACACGCCTAGAATTCTATATTTCTAGTTCAGGTACGGGTTTCCAGCATGATTCATATATAAAGTATAAAGCACCACTGTTTCCCGCCCCCCCCCCCCCAAAGTATTCTGGTCTTTCCAGAGAGATGCCAAAGAGAAGAGACAGCAAACCAAGTTTTTCTACTTTCCTCCACATCCCTCATTCCCATGACATCACCAGCAGAGCTTGTATTTCACTGTAAGAAACAAAAAGTGTGAATGTTTCCTGTTTGTCTTTAGAACGGAAAGCCTGACAGGAATTTATTTTACAAGTTGGCAGCACCAGTATTATATGACATGTCGGTATAAATTCCCTTCACAATGACCTCACTTGCACAGCCTCTTTCTTACCTTGAAATCCCGGGCAGTGCAAACACACTGTCCATTCCTAAAACGATTCAGGCAACCTCTAATCTAACTGGAATGCTTAGACCCACTCATTGCTTCACATGTTCATCATCGAGGCCACGTCTCTGTGCACTGCCAATTCTCTCATCAACTCCTGCCAACATGGTTCGAGTCCAAAGTATAAATGCTGGGGGGGGGTGGGAGGGGGGCTCTAACTGCTTTAAAAATAAAAAGTGCACATCTCCCACTGACATTTGTTTGAAGATGGCCACTTTCCCGTTTTCCACAAATTCATGCAGGGTATCTGGTGAATATACTTAACTATACTAACCAACAAAAGTATTTCACGCTTGTGAAAAGGGAAGGCCAAGATGGGTAAGAGTAACTTATCCATTTAGACATAGCACACATATAGTCACGTATTAGGGAGATGGTTTTTTTTTACTAGTTAACTTTTTAAAAAAATACTTTCTTAAAGAACCATGATTTACAAAGTGACTGAGTTGAGTTTTATATATATAATTCTCTAGCACCAAGCTCACCACCAGTGTCAACTTCCCGCCCGCCACCCGCCTGAGCCCCACCTGCCACTTGGTGGGCTCATTATAAAGTCTAGTTGTAGTCGGGAGAGAGGAAATTCTAAAACGAACAGTCATATCTGTTCAGGACCTATCTTATACACCCATGATTTAGAGGCTACCGTGAAGATCTGATATTTAAATTGCCTCCTAACTAGCATATTGTGGTGGACCAGAGCACACATGTAAATACAGACATGTACATACCAGGGTTTCAGATGTGATTGGTGGGCAGGCACCTGTCTGGCATAGGAGGTCTGGGTTCAATCTTTGCACCACAAAAATAAACCAACTCCACCCATACACACACACACACACACACACACACACACACACGCTGTGCACACAAATATAAAAGAAGCAAAACTGCATGTGCAAAAGGAAGACAATCACAGACACCTGCTATAAAACAGCATTCAACCTTTTATACCAGTATACCAGAGCCTATCCTATCTAACCAATCCATTGGCTGAGTTATAACCAAGATGGTGGCACAGAGGTCTTCAACCTTTCTACACCGATATTGTGGACCATAGTTGAAGGTCACTGCTATAAAGAAGTATATATAGCGACAATGAGGGATCAAAACCACTGAACAGCCAGTGTAAATCAACTCGAATTTTGAAAATTTAGATAGCTCACACCAAATTGCTTTGCTTTTGTTAATATGCCACTGCACACATTCAAATATCTTTTAATTAGACAAATGCTAATTTGGCATTTCCAGAAAACCACTAAAGTATGACAAAAAAAAAATTGACAGGACATGAAAGGAGAAAAGAAAGGAACGGAAACTAAGGCAGAAAGGTTCTTTGTTTGACCAAAAATTAAAGGTGGATCATATTTCCTGACCCTGAATTGGAAGCCCATTTATCCTATTAAGAGTCAATTGTGGAGGCCAGAGAGAGTATTACAGCAGGTTGGGCACTTGCTTTGCAATCCCTGGCACCCCATAAAATCCCCTCAGCCCCACCAGGAGTAAGGCCCGATCACTGCTGAGTATGGCTCAAAAAAAACAACAAAAATTATTGTAGTCAATTCTAACAAGAACTCTGTCAGCGTCTCAAATGATATAGGAAATCATCATGCTGAATTAGAACTGGAAGTGTGAAAATAACCAGAACGTAAGGGGGCAGGGGAGACAGGAAAATATAAAACATAAAGATCAAAGTGTTGGCGTAGCATGGGGACAGAGTTTTGTACAGCAGGCAAGGTTCCGCCTTGCACTCAGCTGACCCAGATTTAATCCCTGGCATCCCATATGGTCCACTGAGCACTGCCAGGAGTAACTCCTGAGAGTTCCTAAGGGAAGTCCTGAGCACTGCCTGAGTGGCCCATAAACAAAAAACAAAAACAGCAGCAACAAAAATAAGTTTTGGCACAGCAATCTGAGAGCCTTTAAAATAAAAATGGACAGTCAGAGCTTGGCAATTGGCCCCAGCATCCTGCTTTCCGTCCGAGCCACAGGAAAAGGTTAAAGCCTATCAGTTTATAAGGCATGTGTACTATAAATTACTTCTAAAAGCACTTTGTCAAAAAAAAAGGCTGTTTTGTGGGTCAGGGAGAGCCCAAAAGGTTGGGAACATGCTTTGCAAGTTGGATCCTCAATTCCAATCCCTGGCACTGTGCGTCCCCTGGAGCCCCTGGGAGCATCTGCTCCCATCTGGGGATACACCAGGACTAACTCCTCAGCACTGCTGAGGTATAGGCTAAAACTGGAAAAAAAGTTTTTATTTTGGATTTTTACTAATAAATGAAAGTGATATGGTAGTAGAGATCGTATAGCATAAGGGTTTGGCCTGCTCTTAAATTTTGGGGACGGGAGGGATTTGGGCCAATACCTTGTTGGTGCTCGGTGCTGAGGAAGGAAGCAATGGTTCCTAGTCAGGGGTTGAATGCTCTTTGCCCTAGCATATTTCCTTAAAACAATGAAGACATAGGGAGAGGATGGAAAAAAAAAATTAACAAACCTTGAGAGCAAAACAACTAAAATCGACATGCTTCCAGAATGTCATAATCTTAGAACGCATTGATTATATTTAAAAACATCTTCACCTATCAAAATCGACAGGTTCAGAATTTGAAAATGAAAATAAATACAACTCAAAGGAACCTGTTTAAAAATAATGCTTCTAGGAGCTTAAAATTATTTTGTATAAATTTTAAGCATCTCTTAAATTTTAAACAGCTCTGAAGGTGCAGAAAATGGGAAAGAGTTCTTTTTAGCCAGGGCAATTCAAACTGAAGAATTTTTCTTCTCCCAAAGACATGAAGCAAACTTTAATCTTTTAAAATCCTGAGGGGCACACTTTAGTTAACATTAAACATGACAAAATGTTTTTCTGATAACCAGTGGCATCCTTCCAAGAAAGGGTTAAGCCACAAATGCAAACTTGTGCCTGACATCTAATTAAAAAAGGAAAATGATGGTGCTCCTTGTCTTTAAACTGCAATCAACAACACAGCCAGCATTATTAGATAAGCAGAGTCACTTCTCAGTTAAACATGAGCACATCTTAAAGTAGGATGCCCATGGTCTCTGGACGCTTCTGTTACTCTGTAACCCATTAAAACCTATGCTAATGGGATACCAGTATCTGACAATACACTGGTTAATACAATACTTACACTCCCCTGCTCACCATCCAATATGCATATCATTTTAGCACAGAATAATGGGAAACGCTGCGAGTTATTTCTTGAGTTTCTCTGACTTAAAATTGTATTTTGCCAAGATTTACCACTTGAAATTACTATTACTGGGGATAAGAAATGTCCTGTTCATGTGAAAAGAAGCCTCATAATTTTATGACACATTGACACATCTAAAACAAAAATCTGCGCACAACGCAGATTCCTACTGATTGCCTTTAGAATTTAAAAACCACTTTAGTCAAAAGATGTTGTAAAAGAAAAGTATGCATTTATTCATTCATTTCATCAGCTGAGAACTGCTCTATTGTACAAATACAGTATTGTACCAAAAAAAATCACAACATATTACAAAATAAAAAAGTACAAACTGCATTACTTTAATAAATATGACTAAAAGTAGTTAAAGTGGAAATGATATAGATTTTTAGGTTGGAAACATTGTTTGACCCAGCAAACCATACAAGCTCTGTTTACATTTTTATTTTTTACACAAGATAGGGCAATCTTATTTTGCCTTGTGAAAGAATTTAAAAGAAAGAAAATCAGTACTCTCCTACTGTGAAATAACTGCCAAGGTTGATTTCAGGCATTTATGCCATCAATTTTAAAGTCTCTCAGTTGAATCCTAGCAGCTATTATCAAGCAGGAGGCTAATACCTTATCGCAAAGTTTTATACCATGTTAAAACTCTTTTACAACAAAATGAAAATTTTAAATTAAAAAACTATTGAGAGCACCAGGCAATCTAAACATTTACCAGGAGAGAACAATCATTCCACCATCAGCCAATAAACTTTCATTAAAGAAAGAACTGGTACTACCCTTAAAGAAAGAAAAATAATTCCCACAATCTTCCTTTAGAGTATTTTCATTCAAAAAGATTGGCCATTTCTAGGAAAATAGTAATATCCAAAAGCAACAAAACAGGTTCAACAGGAATGGGTCAATCGACTAGTTACATGGCCTCACCAATATCCACTTGAAGTAACTATCTAAAAATTCTAATTCAACAACATAAAACAACTGCTAAATCACGAACTCTGTTCCAAAGGAAGAAAAATTCATTTTAAAGCACTTCTCTGGATTTAGGCGGAAAGCTGTTCGTCAAAATGGAACATGTCATAGATGAAGATACATCGATTTTTTTTTTCTTAAAAAATGTTGTGCAAAAATACAATTTTATAGAAAATAGATTACCAGGAATGAGAGCCCATTTACACTGTGAGAAATTAGCTTGCAAATGGATAGCGCTAAGTTTTATACAGCAAATTATAAATAGCAGTAGGATCGCCCAAAGCTCTCATGATACATCGCAGAGGTGCCCAGCAACCTTTCAGCTCGGAGGAGGAAACATTCCCAGAACGTGATTAAGGCATTACCTCTACAGTCAATCTACTAGGAAGTTCAAAAGTGCTATTCCCCTGATCATAGATAGAGTTCGTCTCCTTCGCCAAACACAGCGGTGGGCGCCGTGTCCCCACGGGGCCGGCTTCGGGGGCATTTCAGGAGCATGCGTTCTGTTCAATGTACATCTTGGACAGGGATATGGCCATGGATTTGGCAAGCTCCTCGTCGCGTTTCCTCTGCACTTGAGTCTGTCTGCACCAGTGATCATACTCGGGGTTCGGGTAGGAGTGATCGAAGACCGCGTCGTAATGGCCATTGCTGAGCCAGCTGAGCCAAATGCTGGGCCGCAGGGAGTCCTCGGGGCCCAGGTAGTGAATCATGGTCGACACCGTGGGGCTCTCCAACCTGCCGCCCGTCGTTAGGTGGATGTTCACGTTGAGCATCTGCCCCATGGCCAGCAGCTCGGGGTAGCCGGCCCACGCGCCGTCCTGCGCGGCCGCGATGATGAACTCCCCGACGTCGCCCTCGATCAGGGGGCTGAAGTGGTCGAGGTGGTCGGCGATGTAGTGCACCGTCTGCTCGCGCAGGTCGCGGTGCAGACTCTGGTCCCCGTACACCGTCTTGCTGACGGCGCGGTACAGGCAGTTGCCGTCTGGAATGATGTGGAATCGGAACTTGTTCCTCTGCCGCAGGTACTTGTCCTGCCGCTCCACCTCGGCTAGGTACAGCGCGAGCTTCTCGTCCCGGGGTCGGCGCGGGCCGCCCCGCTCGGCGCCTCGGCGGCCGGCGCCCCCGCCTCTCGGCCCGGGCCCGGCGCCGCCTCGGCCTCCAGCTCGGGCCGTCGCCGCCGCCGCGCCTCGTCCGCGCCGCCGGTCTCGCAGCGCTCGGCCCGGGGCTCCCTCGGCCCACGCGCCGCCGCGGGGCTCGGGGCTGCCGGACGGGGGCGGCGGCGGGGGCTGGGCGGCGGCGCGGGGCCCGGCGGCTTGGCGGCCGCCAGGGCCTGGCGGTGCTCGCTCAGTCGGAAGTTGCGCTCGGCGCCCTCCCGGGCCGCGTCCGGGGCTCCGGCGGGCTCGGGGCCGTCGGGCCGCAGCAGCTCCTCCAGGAGCCAGGCCGAGGAGCCCCGGCGCGGCGGCACGGGGGTGCCGGACGAGGGCGCGAGCAGGAAGCAGCGGCCGCGCGGGCCGGCGGGGGCGCGGGGGCGCCGGGCTCCGGCGGCAGCAGCAGGCGCTCGGCGCCCAGGGCCCGCACGGTGATCTGCGCCGTGGACGTGTAGTGCGGCGGCAGCGGCGGCTTGCACGCCCCTCCGGGAGGGCCGGCGGCGGCGGGGGCGGCGGCCCCGGCCACCATCTCGAAGCAGGAGGAGAAGGCGGGCATCTTGGCGGGGGCGGCTTCGGCCGGGGCGGCCGCGGAGGGCTGGCACTCACCGGTCTCGGCTCCTGCGCGCTGCTGGCGGGGCCCGGAGGCTGCAGCGAGACCTTGAAGGGGGCGTTGGCGGCGGCGGGAGGCGCGGAGGCAGTGGCCGTGGGTCCCGGTGCCCCGGCTGGGTAGTGGGTGCAGACGCTGCTGTAGAGCTGCATGTCCCCGGCCCGCCGCTCGGGCCCCTTATAGGCGCGGCGGGCCCCGGGCTGGGGGACACACCCTCCGGGCTCCGGGCCGGGGGCCGGCCGAGCGCGATGACCCAGGGCCCCTAGAATAGAAATGACCCCGGGGGTGCCGGCGCGTCAAGAGCCGCAAATAGCGCCCGGGTCCCCGCCAAATCCGCTGCGCCACAGCGCACGGTGGGGAGGGCGGGGAGGGGACGCGCGTTCGGCCCGCACACCCGGGCTCCGCGCCCGCTGCCGCGGCTCTGGCCCCGCAGCGGCCGCTGGGGACAGTCGCAGGAAGCCGCCCGCCCCGCTGGAGCGCGTCCCGCCGGCCGAGAGCAGGCGAGGGGCCGGGAGGCGGGGCCGCGCTTGTTTACCTCAGGCCGCGCGGCCGCGTCACGTGAGCCCGCTGGAATGTGCGGCTCGTCGCGGGCCCATTCAACCGCGCGGGCTCGCCCCGCCCCTTTCGGCGGACGTGGTGGGCGGGGCCGGGCGTGCAGGGGCGGGGCCGGGCGTGCGGGGGCGGGGCCGGTCGGCCGGCGCGTTCCTCGGTTTCCCTGCCGGGCTCAGCTCCCTTCCTCGGTTTCCTGCCGGGCTCAGCCCCTCTCGCGTACTATCTGGGCGGGCTCCCTGAGACCTTCGCGCTGCTGCAGCGGTTCGGGAGACCTGGGAGGACGCTGCTGGGGGGGTAACTAGAATGCGCCGAAAGCGCGTGTCTCCAGGGGAGTTTCGGGACTTCGTAACGAGTCCGAGCCCCACCTGGAAGCCTGCGCGGCCTCTGGGCGGTGCGTTCAACCGCAGCCTTATTTGCTGTCTTGCTTGCATTAAATTTTGAGGTCGGCGAAGAATCCTGTTCTCGTCGGCACTTTACTGTCCCAGAAAGCAACTCTTTTGCTCTCCTAGCAACACTGGAGCAGGAATTACGAATGTGGAGAGCGCCTTGAGCCCTGCAGCTGGGGCCTCGTATAGGGTCCTGCTGCAGCTGTGTTCGGTTACCAAAAAACATTTCTGCCTGTGCACACACGGCATCTCGCCCTTTCCTGCACCTGGATACGTTGCTCTTCGTAGATACTACGCCTGTGAGCAAATTGAAGTTTTGTGGCAATCCTGAAAGGTTTTTTTATTTCCAACCCTCAGTGGACGGTTAGCAGCAGGTTTTAGCATCAAGTATTTGCAATGGGCAACCTAGAGGTTGCCCAGTGGGCTGCATGCACGCGCCTGCCTGCGTGCGTGCGGCGTGTGTGTGTGTGTGTGTGTGTGTGTGTAAGGGGAGTTTGTTCCTGGCACCATACTCTTCTGAAACCGCCAAAAGCAACCCTGAGCACAGACTGCTGTAGCCCCCAGTTAAAGACGTAATAAAGCTTCTTAAAATTAGAATATATACAGTGTATGGGGAGCGGGGGTGAGGTGGAGAATATGCAAGTAGTGTGCAGGGATCGAACCCGTAGCCTCGTATTTGCAGAGCACAACCCCATCATTGAGCTACATCCGGCTCATTCCGTCATGTTTTCAAGAAATTCTCGCTCAATATAGTACAGTGTTGTGCCAGCATAACTTTCTTTTCTTTATTATACCACGGTGAGATATACAATTACAAAGATTCGTGATTGGGTTTCAGTCATACAGTGTTCCAGCACCCATCCCTCCCCCAGTGCCCATTTCCCACCACCAATGTCCCTCCCCCAGCCTACCTCTATAGCTGGCACTTTTCTTCCTTCCTCCTCCTTCTCTTTCCTCCTCCTCCTCCTCCTCCTCCTCCTCCTCCTCTTCCTCTTCACCCCTTCTTTACACAATGTGCTCTTCATACACTTAGGGCCAACATAACTTTCATAGACACTGGGAAGCCAAACATTTGTGTGGCTTGGGTTTTCTAATACCACTTTATTATGATGGCTTGGGCAAAGCAGAAAATTTCCCTTCCTTGGTATGTTTGTCTAGGAAGTTTAATGGCAGCCCATAAAAGTATCCAAGAGATAGTACTGAGGACATTTGCCTTGCATGTGGCCCACCAAAGTTTAATCCTGGGTACCAGTAGAGTCTTTGAAGCACCACCAGGAGTGACCCCTGAGTGCAGAGCCAGGAGCAAGCATTGAGCACCTCCAGGTGTGGCCTGAAAACCGCGACTAAAGATAATGCACCCGTATACAAGAAAGAAATCCAGGAAAACACAGTAAATCACCAACATAGTTTAGCCACTGCTGCCACCTTAACTTTAGGGACTCCATGACTAGACCTCTTAGCTGTGCTGGGTGGGGGAGCATGAGGTGCCAGGCCTTATAACACATGTCATGCCTGTGCTCAAGCCCCTGACACTATCATCCTGCACCCCTGAAATATGTACAAATATGAGGATGAAAAACTACAAAGTCAGTAGGATAGGGCCCAGGAAGCAGGGGCAGTGGAGATGATGGTGCAGATTAGACTGTTGCCTTCTCGGATGGCTAAAGGGATTATTAGACTTCCCGGGTACCAAGCGGGAGTACTTACAATGGGAGATTTCCTTTGTCTTTGCCTCTCCCCTGGGCCAGCCTCCTGGAAGCCCTGAGCTTCTGCTCAGGGAGACTTTTGGGGGTGGCAGGCAGTGACTGGTACAGACAGGTTGGAAACTACTGTCCTACCCAATAGTCTGAAGCCAGATCCCCAACGTGTCTGCTCTGTTGTGAAGAAAGGCAGAATGTTCATCTGGCCGCCGTGCTATGGGAGCTGGAATGTTTGCAATATCTGAGCTTTCATCAAAAGATAAATGAGAACACTAAATTCTAGTTGAACCTAGAAGCTATTCCACTGTTTCAGAGACCAGGAAATTGCCATGGGTATAGGCCCCCTCCCCACCCACCCCTATTTCACTGGCTTGTAAATATTTTTGGAGTGAATTAATGTTTACTGAGTGAAAGAATTCATGGAAAATAAGCTCTTTAACTGTTGTTTGATTTGGGGACCACACTAAGAATCATTGGGAGGCTACTCCTGGTTCCTACATACAAAGTATGTGTTCAGCCCTTTGAGCTATTTCTCCAGTTAAATGCTCTAACAGTTTAAGACAGCTAGTGGAGAAGGGAGAATTACGATCCCGATTTCTTATCTTTAGTCAGGGTAGTTTTCTTCTTTGAAGGCCATACCCAGCCTAACTCAGATGGAACCCAGACCTTCTGGCATTCTCAAAAAAGCTCAACAAGGCCCCAGCCAGGACTTTTATTTGTTTTATTTAATTGATCAATTTGGGAGCTAGGGCAGAATTCCAGAAACAGCCAGTGCTTGGGAACCATATGTAGTGCAGGAAGTTGGATCAGGGTCAGCCATGTGACAGCAAGCTGAACCAGTGCTATCGCATGGAGGTGATTGTGCACAGTGAAGCAAACAGTGGATAGGATGCCCCTTGCTATTGAGTTCTTGAGAAATAATCAAACCAAGATGGGATTTGAAGAAGTTATTCTGTCACTAACCGTAAAGCAGATACAAATATTATGGTAAGACCCGTGTTGCAGACACAGGAACTGAGGTCCGACAAGACTCTGACACCAGGCACAGTCCACAGAGGCTGGACCCCACCTCTAGATAGAGGCTCAAACAGGATCAAAAGGTTGTGCTAACGACGCAAAGGCGGGCCACCAAAAATTTCAAGCTTTTTCTTGACAGTGCCTTAGCAACAGGCTCTTAACTAGGCAGAATGACCCCCCATGCACACAGCCTGGGAGAAAACCTACAAAACAACTCTGCAGAGACAAGCAACATGCCCTCCCCACTCTGGGCATAGCCTGCATCTCCTCCTGAGAGTTACACTCTCAACTTGTTCTCTTCCTTTCTTTTCTTATAATGTCTAAATTAAACTGACTTCAGTGTTCTCTCCTCCAGAAATTCTTTCTGTGAGGGAAAGGCAATGGACCTGGTAAGATTTAGGGCTCAATTTCCTTTCCCGCAGAGCTATTCCTTTGCTCCAGCCTGGGTCTATGATTCACTGAGAAATTGGGGACAGGGGTGAAGGTGAGAGTGCGGGGATCATTCCCCATGCTGTACAGAACAAGTGGACATCAGGTGCAGCTTGATGCAGCTCACGGGGCTGGTGAGACATGAGGTCTGTACTGTGCAGGGATTCCTCACAGACTTTGGTTGGTCCTACATTCCTGGGTGACCAAAGTGGAGAAGGGAGTGTAGACTCCTTTCTCGAGATTACCATCTCTCCCTTCTCCCCACTTCACATAACTCAGCTGCGACAATAGCAGTGTTGTTCACATTCCCCTCAAGTGGAAACAATCCAGTTTTTCCAGCCATTGATGATTGGATGAACAAAACATAGTATGTTCTCATAATGAAATACTATTCAATCACAGATATAAAAAATCTGATATACAACATAGGGGACTCTTGAAAGCTTTATTATCAATAAAAGAAATCGGACGCCAAAAACCAATTATACTGCAGTCTAGTGACATAAACTTTCCAGAGATAGAAAATAAGCAAATAGTTACCTGGTTTGGAGAGAAGGGTAGCAGGGAATGAAAGCCACAGGAATGGAATTCTTCTATGTAATGAGAATTTAAAATTGAGTTCTGGTAGCACAGCTCTGTGAATATACTAAAACTATTTCAAGTGTTTGACATGGGTGAGTTTTATGGTTTCTGAATTCTATCTAAATTTGTTTCTTGGAAATGTTTATGAGCTAGATATTGTACTAAGTACTAGATTCAAAAGATGCATGTGTGTTATCTCTATCTCAACAACATGACTATTAATTTGGTCATTATTGCATGAGTCATTGATGTAATGATTTTTTCTGACAAATTCATGTACTCTATATTTTCCTTAAATTGAATTGTTAACAATGCTCCAGTGAAAGGGATATTTAAAGAGTTAGGCTAATGAAGTAGCTATTTGAATTATCATCATTGGTTTTTCTTAAAACCTTTGTGTAATCACGAAATAAAACCACATCTGTATTCTGTCGAACAAACTAAGCACTAAGATACACAGAGCATATGGGAGTGTTTCCCAGCTTAACCATATATGGAAATTATCACACTTAAAATATACACTGTTTTGTGAAAAATGCTGAATAGTATGAGTTATGGCAGCCTCTCAATAAACACTAGTGTTGTCAAGTGAAAAGGGAAACATAAGTAATGAAGACAAGCCTCTTGGGATATTTTGTATGGCTGATGTGTGTTCATTTTATTAAATTAACAATTTAAAATGAACAAATAAATAAAGAGTACCATTCATGTGTAAGCTGTTCGGGATTCTCCCTCCAACTTGGCTACCCTGCTGACATGTCGTTAGCCAGTAGGGAAAGATCTAGGGAGAAATGAAAGCTCCTCTTGATTATTTAAACCCTATTCCTCATCTGAAATTGTATTTATTAGCATTGTGGAAAATCCTGTTATCTACTGATCTCAAAATTCCAGGAAATCCAGATCAATGTATAACTAGATCGAGTGGTCTGTAGGATTTTGCTTTTTTGTAGGGGAGCAAAAAGAGTCCAAAAAATGGAGAAAAGGCTGGAAAGTATGTGTAATCATTGACTTGTAAGTATAAGCTTGGAAAATATGCAGATCCTTTTAACAAATGGCCCAGCAGTCCCCATGGTGATTAGACTGTGTTCAAGTTCCTGCTCCTCTCATTTTTCATCTTGCCAGTTCAATGGAGAGAAAAAGGAGGATAGGGCCGTTATTCACAGGGAAGGTCAGCTGACATCATAGGAACAGAATAATCAGTTCTCATACACAGCTTTGACTCATTCCAGCAGGAAAAGGAGGACCCCCCAGAAATCCCCAGATTCAGGTGTTCCCTGAATTCTCTTCATCAGATTTGGGGCCATACCCTAAAAAGGGGTGGTTATACCAAAAACATGCAGTTTCATGCTTCGTTGCTTGCCCTAATTGCCAGAACCAGTATGTTTACCAGGTCTACCAGTAATAATGAGGCCTGCTAGCTGCAGAGAGAGAGATAGAAATAGACCCCTGGCCCCAGATATGCTTTGGGTGTTTGTAGCCCTTCAAAATCTGTGTGTTGAAGTCTGAACTACCAAACATAATGATGTCAGGATGTGGAACCTTTGGGAGGTATACTTAAGAAACCAGGTTGGTGCACCAATAAGTGGGATTAGGTTGTTTATAAAATAGGCTCCAGGTTACCAGAGAAGCTCCTTCATGTGTGAAGACACAGGATGTTTGGAAGAGAGCTCTGAGCCGATACAACTACACTGGCCCCCTCTTCCTAGCTTGGGACCGAGGGGAGGAAATCTGCATGCAAAGTTATGTGTACTAGCCCTTTGAACTATGTTTCTGGTTCCTCTACACATTTGATTTTATTTGACAGTGGGGGAATATGGAGATATACCTAATGGTGCTCAGGGGCTACTACAGGCTTTGGGGGCGGGGGATCACTGACTCCTGGCTCAGAGAACTGTGGCGTGTGACAGATTAAACGCAGGTAGATGGCCCTTAGGGCTGTCTCCCCGTCCCTTCTAAACATTTTAGAAGATAACCCTTGTCAATGTTTACCAACCTGAAGAGGTTTGAATGCCAGCAGATCTGAAAAGTTCTGCAAATTGCTGTGTGTATGAAATAGGCAAACAACATTCCCCCTCCACCAACTCCAATTTTCTGTAAGGCCCAGAAAATGACACTTAATGGTTGTATTTCTAAATACGACCATTCTCTTCATCAAATTTAAACTTGCAGACAGAGTGGTAATAAATAGACTTATGAAAGAAAACAAAATGAAACAAATTATACTTATCTGACCACTGCAATTACTTATGAAACCTCCTCTCTGATTGTCCAGGAACATCCTTCTGCTTAAGAGCACCAATCATCACAATTAATTTTTTAAAAAACTGTTATAAAGAAATTCATTTTTTCCCTGTAAATAGTTTATATAGAATTTCTTATTGTTAAAATAATACATGCCTCGTTCTAAAAAAATTAGAATGTACAGACAAGCAAAAGGGGTCGTTTATCTCCCTAATGAAGCAACTCCTACAGCTTCTGGGATCCCACCCAAGGTTGCACACAAGCTAGGCAAGTGGCCTACCACTGAGCTACACCACTGGCCAAGAGACAATCTTTAGTTAACTACACCTCATTGATTCTCAACTGGTGCATTTTGGCAACATTTGGAAGCACCTTTGGTTGTTGCAAGTGTTGGGCGGGGTGAGGGGTCCTGTTGCTAATAGGTAGGGGTGATGGTGACAATGACAGTATGAATCTCCTGCAGGGGTTTATCTGTTATAACAATCATCTTACCCCAAATAACAATGGTACAGAAACCTGCCCAAAGTAGGACCAGAAAACTCTTAAACTAGGGTACTGGGCCTTGTCTTATTGCCCCCTATCAAAGATAAGGACCCTGTTCCTCACTTGGTCCTTATTTGTTGATGACCATAGGTTAAGTGAGGCTTTCCTAAGGAGACCAACCCAGAAAGGAATTCCTTGATCAGTCTGGCACCTACTGGTCTGCAGCCCCAGACTTCCTCTCCTGTTCCCTCCATGTAAGAACCCTTCTTGCAACCTGGCATATAAGGTCGTACCTCTGAAAGCAGGAGTTCGCCGTTTTCCAACCTGTGTCTGTCTCATTTAATTGGCCCTTGAGTGACAGTGGAATAGGTCTTCCCAGTGACAGTATGAAGTTTAATGAATTTTAATATACACATTTACAAAGATGGAACTTAATCTGGGTTACTATACAGTCATTTGTGTCTTTACTTGGTATGTCTAAATAGCTTTCATGTTTAATGAATCTTTTACAACACATTTCTAATTGATTTTTAATAAAGCCATTTTACTCAGGTCATTTATAAATCTTGTAACACCCATGCATAAAGGCCTGATGTAAATGAAAAGAATTTTTCACCAGTTGATTGCACAGTTACCTTCTCCATAATTCCTAAAATTATAACACAACTAGAAATATACAATTTAAGGTGATCATTGATTCCCCGGACTTGACAATTGTAGGGCACACTTTAATGTTTATTCATTTTGACTTTATTTTTTGGCTTGGGTTCTCATCCAGTGTTGTCAGAGACTGTTGCTAGCTCATGCTCACCAGTGAGTCTGGCATGCTTTAGGGAACATAAGCTATGCCAGAGATCAAATCAGGGTCTGCTGCCTTCAATACAAATGACTTAACCATTTTTCTACTGCCCTGTCCCCCTAATACTCACTCTTCACTATAGAGTAAAGTAGAATATAGATATTCTTCACATAGACTATCAATTTATTAGTTACCTTTTGATATAGTCAGTTAATGGAAATCATTGTAAACTACCATGAGCAGGCATTTCATTTGTTAGTGTACTTTAAGTTCTGGGTTTTTTTTTAAATATTATAACTTCTCTACTTTCTCTTTTTACTGTGACCCATCTTAACAAGAAATAGATTTTTTACAAGGATTAAGTACACAACTTTGGATATATGAACAACTGAAACACACAGTAAATAATACTTCCCTTTTCTACTATTGTCTTCCATTTCTTACTTTCAATGCTGATTATACCATTCAGTTCATGCCTCTCCCATGGTTGTAACTTGGAATTTGAAAACCACAGAATTGCCACTTCAGTTTTACTATTTAATCATTGTATTTATAGTATAGACCAACCCTTTAAATGTGGGACATTTGTAGAGCAAATGGAATCATTAAAGAACAATGCAAGTTTCCATTAAGTGAGATAACCTATAACTTATTCCTGTACAAGTACAATTTTGAGAGTGAAAGGGGTTCCTCTTAATAATTATCCCAGAGATTGGGGAAATGGAAGTATTCCAAACAAAAGAGCACCTGTGGTTACCCTATCAATAACAGACTCAGAAAATGGTTGTTTTCCTTTTTCTCCCCACCTCTACCTATTCCATGAAAACCTAGGAGCTCTATCTTTGGCGTAAAGAGACTTTTATCCCTACTACAATAAACAAGAATAAGAAACTTTGGGGCTTAATGTTCTACTTTAAAAAATAAATTTATGGGGCCGGGTCTGAGTGACAGTTCAGCAGGTAGGGCATTTGCCTTCCCCTACCTGGGTTCAATTCCTGGCATCCCATATGGTTCCTTGAGCATCTCCAGCCATAATTCCTGAGTGCAGAGCCAGGGAGTAACCCCAAGGATGCGCCAGGTGTGATTCCCCCCAAAAAGGAGTATTGGCAAGTGTCACCCAAAAAAAGACACACATGAAATCTATCTATCTATCTATCTATCTATCTATCTATCTATCTATCTATCTATCTATCTATCTCTATTTAGAAATTTATAAATTGCACAAATCTTTCTGTTTGTTGGTTTATTTTGTTTGATGCTCCTCAGAATTACTCCTTACTGCACTCAGGGATCACTCCTGGTGGGGCTGAGGACCATAGGGGAGTACCAGGGATTGAACCCGGGGTTGAACTTGTACAAGGCAAACACCTTACTTGCTGTACTATCTCTCTGGACCCTAAATAAATAGCACAAAGCTTTCCATCTGCCTGACCCTAAATTTATTTTTTAAAATACGAGTTTAGGGGCGGGGATGTCGGTTCAGCAGTCAAGTTGTTGCCTTGCATGTGTGAGGCCCTGGGTTAGATCCCCAGCACTACAGAAAAATAAAATGATAAGGATCTCTAAGATTTCTTTCAGTTATTTGACCTGATGCACTAGAAAATGGTATGAAAAAGCCTTGTAAACTTTGTCATATAAATGGGATAACTAAATTATGTAATTGCCTAAACTTCACCCCAATAAAATTTCTTAGAACTTCTCAATATAAATGCCTGAATAAGAATTCTTGGATTGAATTCGCAGAATGAACCCCACCACAGCACAATAGCATGACCAAATTGCCAGTTTTCATCCACACTGCAGAATCTCCAATAAAAGGTAAAAAAGATTAAGTGATACTTCCACAGATGAACCACAGAAAATCATAGAGAATCAGAGTCGGGATTGAAGAAAGCATATTAAAAGGTGAACTGTATTGCTAAAAACTCTATTGTTCACTTTTGATAAAAGTAGAGATCCTCTTTTGGTCAGGGTCTCCCGACCAGATAATCAGTGGTTTGGGTACATGTCTAACCTGTACTCAATCTGGATTTGGTTTTTGGCACCACATGATCTCCAAGCATCACCAGATGTAGCCTAGGAGGCTCCCAGCACCACCAAGGTTGTCTGTGTCACCCTCAGCGCTGCAAGACCAGAGCAGCATCGCATCCTTGGGCCCTTGCATTGAAGCATCAACCTTGATGACCAAGTATTGCAGTGGGATTTCCCCCAGACCTACAGAGGACCACTAGGGATCCTCAGAGTAAATATCCGCCAAAATAAATAGATCTTGTTTAAAACCATGGATGCTAAGCTAATACTTGGTGGTTGACGGGGATCCTCAAATGGAAGCCAGCATGTGTGAGCTCTGATTTTCTTCCATTCCGACAGAACCCCCTGAATCCCCTGGGCGCCCCCCACACTGTTCGGTGTGGTCCAAAACAAAGTAAAACAAAAACCGTTGTTGTCTGCTTGTTTTGTGGTGCTGGATGGAACCAGTCTCCCCTCCAGGCTCTTGTCCATTCAGCTTCACCTACAACCATTATTTTCTTCTATTTATTTTTTTTGCTTGGTGGGGGAGGGGAAATGGGGAACATACCCAGGGGTGGCACACTCAGGGGCTAACTCCTGGCTCTGAGCTCAGGACTACTTCTGGTGTTGCTCAGGGGACCAAATGGGATTCTGAGCATCAAGCCGGGGCAGCCACATGCATACAAGTGTAAGAGTCCATCGTGCCCCGGCTCAAAACTTGGATTAATTCTCCCAGTTTCCCATGAAATGAAGTCCAGAATTTGACCCAGGCTCTAGCCCTCCTCATCTAAATGAGGCAGGGGAAGAGGTGCCTGGGAAGACTTTTCTCAGGGTCCCCAGAATGATTTGCTGAACCCATGTGAACACTGACAGGGAGGTTGATATCTTCCCTGGATTAGACCCCCCTACACCCCTAGAGCATTTATTTTTTGAATCCTCTAAGGTTATTTAAAATATTTAAAAGTACTTGGGTAAATGCTGTTGTTTGTATCTAGGAGCACGGAGGGAGATCAAGCTAGAGCATCCAAGGGGCAAGAGATTAATCTGGTCCTAAAGCAAAGGTGTGTGGTCGGAGACAATGGGGACCCACTTTTGGACAGGAATAAGTCTGAAGTAGGAGAGGAGGAGGGCTGGCTGTGCAGGACACCGGGCAGTGAAGTAGAGCAGGGTAACACACCTGATTCCTAAGTCTATGAACAATTATTTAGGGAGCTGGCATTCACTGTGGCTAAGATTCTCTGAAATGTGAGCTCATTGAAGCTGAACGTAGCAGGAAATAAAAGTTAAACTCGGCTTCAGTGGCCCCAATGCTCTCATTTCATTCAATTCCAGAAGGGTAAGGAAACTATTGTCGGGGACTGCTGGGGTCCCAAACACCACCAGGAAATGAGTTCCCTTCTACCTCTGAAGCCAGCGGGGAATGGATGAAAACTCAGTTTTAAAACACTTTACTATCACAGTTTCTGATATATAATCCAAGAATAGGAAAAAACCTGGATTCTGGGTTCCCAGCTGGCTTTGGCCCGCCGTGTGGGCCAAAATGGCTTCTACCACATGTTAAAACCCAACAGAGAGGATGGAGAGAGAGAAAATGCCAAGGGAAGCCAAAATGGCAAAAGGCCCCTTCTACTTTTTCCTAGCTTTTATAGACTGAAGACTGTCAAAATCTTCCAGACCAGCCCATCATGGGTTGGGCTATCTAGAGATGAAGTCAGGTAAATGACCCTTTTGAAATGTAGATCTTTAGGTGGGCCTTTGGCTCAAGCTTCACAAAAGCCAGAGCTGATTTCCAGAGGCATAATCTCCCTAGCAGAGTGAGGAGGTCCTCTATCTCTGAAACAAAAAGCAGTTCAGATGTAATTTGTAGGAAATGGCATTAATACCTTTATCATGAATATATAGCTAGCAAATCCCAGACTATGAATCCCACTAAGGTTCTAAATCCATCAGAATAATTCACTTTGGCATTACCTTTAGAGTCAGAGACACATTAGTTTGCCTGGAGGCACACTGGCATGTGTTTCTGAACTAGAAGAATCAATTACATTATGGTTGATCCAAAGTAGTCAAGTACTCTTGGAATCTACATGTATGTCCCACACAGAGACCCTGTGGGAACAGAATAATGATCTGGGGCAAGCAAGATTCATGATAAAAGTATTTATGCCATATAAAATTATGAAATCAATCCAGTTCTGCCCGAACTCCCATTGTGTCTGCTCTGGAGGTTCCCCAAAGGCAGGGACCAGCACTTCACGTAAGCTAAAGTGTAGCTGGAGGCTAAAGCTTAGTAAGTCATATCACCTAACAAACTATGTAACGGAGTGAGTACGGCTGAACAGATTAAGCTGTAGTAGCTGTGTACTATTTCTTACAGTGTATATAGATGGTACATTCAAAAGAAGTGTGGCTGTGTGGTTCATGAGGTTGGAGTCTGATGTTGGTGGGGATGTGGTCACTTGAAGGTGTTCCAGGAGGTATATGAGGTACTTCCAGTGTGACTCAGTCATACGGGTACCAAATTGTTCCTGGGGTAGGCACAAGGATTTTTCCCCAAAGGCTGCTGTGTGCCATCACGGAGGAGGGCAATGACTTATGTCCTCCAGAAAAAGGGAACAAAGTCAAAACTTCAAGACCCTTTATGACCTCACCTGATGTCACAACCATTAACCCTGCCTTTTCAGGATCTCTCAACTCTGCTCTGACTCTGAATGAGTTGAAATGATACAAGTAAGTGGATATCGTGGGATAAGGATGGTTTGGACCATCATGGAAATAATATACTATGAAAAGAAGGCAAATACAATTAGGAGGGGGAGCAATATTCCTCCCCTCCTTTTTTTTATTGAATCACCCTGAGATAGACCATCATATAGCTGTTCATGATTGGGTTTCAGTCATACAGTGTTCCAACACTCATCCTTCCACCAGTGCACATTTCCCATCACCAATGTTCCCAGTTTCCCTCAGCACCACCCCCACACACAACATGCTTCTATGGCAGATACTTTTTTTTCTCCCTCTCTCCTCTCTCTCTCTCTCTCTCTGTGTCTCTCTGTGTCTGTCTGTCTCTCTAGCTCTCTCTCACATACCCCTTTGGGAGCACTATTTCTTATGGAAGAGCTTGAACACTTGATCACTTGAATCCCATTATTCATCGATTTGCTCTAGCGGGCACCAGTAGCATTTCCATTGGACCCTATCACGTGCCAATGTAGCCCAATGGCATCTGGTTGATTCAGGAATATGAAGAGCCTCAAACCGTTCCTTCAGAGTCTTTACAAGGAAGTGTGACCATAGGTGGGCGGCCACGTGATCTTTGACATCCCGTGGGATCCAGTCGGTAGCGGCTCTAGTCCAGCGGTTGTCTCCAAATTGCATTAAATGTCCAGCCCATCTGATTTTCTATACCTTGGCAAACAAGACAGCATCCCTGATTCTGGAATAGCGACAGAGGTCAGAACTCCGGATTCATTCTCTCACTTGAGTGAGGCATGATATTCCAAGCATAGCTCTTTTGATTCCTCTCTGGGAGACCCGAATAGCATTCTCATCCTGCTTTCGTAGGGCCCAGGTCTCTGAGGCGTATGTTAATGCAGAGAGAACGGTGGAGTCAAAGAGATGTGCCCGGAGCCGGAGGTTCTTTGTCCTTTTAGCTATTTCTTCGATGCCTTTGAAGGCATTCCATGCCGCTCTCTTCCTCCTGCGCAGCTCAGGTTTTAGGTCGTTCATCATGTTGACTTCTCAACCTAGGTACACATAACTGCTGCATTCAGAGATGTTTGTTCCATTGAGAGTGAATGGGGCCTCAGGAACTAGTTCATTTTCTCATGAACATTGTTTTCTTCAGATTCAGCTGTAGACCTACCTTTCCACATTCTCGGTCAAAGTCAGCCAGCATTTGTGCCGCTTGGCTAATGTTTGGTGTTATTAGAATGATGTCATCAGCGAAGAGGAGGTGGTGTAGTTGCCGACCATCTATCTTCACTCCCATTCCTTCCCATTCTAATTGTCGCATGATGTTCTCGAGGGTGGCACTGAAGAGTTTTGGTGAAATGGTATCACCCTGTCGAACCCCTCTTTTGACATCAATGATCACTTCTTTGTAGAATGGTGAGATCCTGGTGGTGAATCCGTAATACAGCTCATGAAGGTTCTTGATGTATTGGGTTTGAACACCCTGTTTGGCTAGGGCTTCGATGACTGCTTCAGTCTCCACAGAATCAAAGGCTTTCTGTAAATCAATGAACGTGAGACAGAGCGGCATCTTGTACTCCCTACAAACCTCAATGAGCTTGGTTACTGTGTGGATATGGTCGATTGTGCTGAATCCTTTCCGGAAGCCAGCTTGCTTGCATGGTTGTCCTTCATCTAGTGTTCTGCTAATCCTGTTCAGGATGACTCGTGTAAACAGCTTGTAGATGACAGACAACAGGCAGATGGGGCGATAGTTGCCGATGTCGTGAATGTCTCCCTTCTTGAACAGTAGACCTGTCCTGCTGGTTTTCCATTGGGAGGGCACCTTGCATTCGGACAGGTAGCGTGTGTTGAGCCGAGCTAGTGTATTGATGAGTACCGACGGCAGATTCTTCAGGTGTTCGGGTCTGACTTTGTCTGGGCCTGGTGCTGTTCCCTTCTTTACCAACGAGATGGCATGTCGGATTTCAGAAGGGAGAACGTTGGGAATGACATATCCATCCTGTGGAATTTGGTATGTGGGCAGGTGGATGTGGCTATCAAAGAGATTTGAGTAGAAGTCCTGGATAATCTTCTCCATTGCCTTTCTGGAAGATGTGATAGATCCATCAGGGAGTCGGAGGGCAGTCATCTTGGTCTTATAGTTGGCGAAGGACAGGCGGGCAGTGCGAATACTTTTCCCGGCTTCTGCTGCATCTTCCAATATTTCTGCTCTTCTGTCTTTGAGGTCTGCTTTTTATCACTTCTCTGCACTGTTTAGCAAGCTTGGACGTTAGCATTAACATGCGCCTCAGAGACCTGAGCCCTACGGAAAGCAGGATGAGAATGCTATTCGGGTCTCCCCAGAGAGGCATCGAAAAGAGCTATGCTTGGAATATCATGTCTCACTCAAGTGAGTGAAGGGAATCCGGAGTTCTGACCTCTGTCGCTATTCCAGAATCAGGGACACTGTCTCGTTTGCCAAGGCATCGAAAATCAGATGGGCTGGACATGTAATGCGATTTGGAGAGAACCGCCGGACTAGAGCCGTTACCGACTGGATCCCACGGGATGTCAAAAGATCACGTGGCCGCCCACCTACAAGATGGTCAGACTTCCTTGTTAAGACCCTGAAGGAATGGTTTGAGGCTCTTCATATTCCTGAATCAACCAGATGCCATTGGACTACATTGGCACATGATAGGGTCCAATGGAAATGTTACTGGCGCGCCGCTCGAGCAACCCTCGATGAATACCGGGATTCAAGTGATCAAGTGATCAAGTGATCAAGTGACCTTGGATATTGGTATCATAAAATATACATATATATTTATGTCATGCAAATAAATGCAGTCATTCTGTATCTGTCTCTCCTTCTGGATAATTTCACTCAACTTAATCTTCTCCATGTCCATCCATTTATAGGCAAATTTCATAACTTCATTTTCCCCTAACAGCTGCATAGTATTCCATTGTGTAGATGTACCAAAGGTTCTTTATCCAGTCATCGATTTTTTGGGCACTCTGGTTGTTTCCAGATTCTAGCTATTGTGAATAATGCTGCTATGAACATAAAAGTAGGGATGTTGTTTCTGGTGCATATTTTTGGCTTCCCAGAGTAGATCCCAGGAGTGGTATGGCTGGGTCAAATGGGAGTTCAATTTCTAGTCTTTGGCGGAATGTCCATATTGTTTTCCAGAAAGACTGTACCAGCCGGCATTCCCACCAACAATGAATGAGTGTCCTCTTTTCCCCACATCCATGCCAGCACTTGTTGTTCTTGCTCTTTTGGATATGTGCCAGTCTCTGTGGTTTAAAATAATATCTCATTGTTGTTTTGATTTGCATCTCTCTGATGATTAGTGATGATGAACATTTTTTTCATATGTTTTTGGCCATTGAATTCCTTCCTTGTTGAAGTTTCTGTTCATTTCTTCTCCCCATTTTTTATGGGGTTGTTTATTTTCTTCTTGTAAACTTTTACCAGTACCTGATATATCCTGGATATTAACCCCTTATCAGATGGGTATTGGGTGAATATTCTTTCCCATTCTGTGGACTGCCTTTGTATTAGTCACTGTTTCGTTTGAGGTGCAGAAGCTTTTTAGTTTCATGTAGTCCCATATGTTTATCTTTTCTTGTAGTTGCTTTGTTAGTGATGTTTCACCTTTGAAGATGACTTCAGCTTCAATGTGTGGAGGGTTTTTCCTATATTTTCTTCAATGTACTTTATGGATTCAAGTCTGATATTGAGATCTTTAATCCATTTTGATCTGATTTTTGTGCATGGTGTTAGACACAGGTCCATATTCATTTTTTAAAATGCCACTGCCCAGTTTTCCCAACACCACTTGTTGAAGAGACTTTCCTCACTCCATTTTAGACTCATTGCACCTTTATCAAAGATTAAATGATCATGTGTTTGAGGTTGGGTGTCAGGATACTCAATTCTATTCCATAGGTCCACAGGTCTGTTTTTATTTCAATACCACAACATGTATTTTTCTCATCAAAATCCAAAATGATCACTTTTGCAAAGTAGCACTATTGATGCCTGTCTAGGTGGTGTTTTTCTGTTTTTTTTTATTTGTTTGTTTTTTCAAAGCAAGTCCTGTGGTTCTAAATTAGCTCATCTGTTCAAAGTTCTTGGCACGGAACCAGGAGTTGACTCAGAAGGCTAATGTCCTTGCTTTGCATGCAGGAGGCCCTGGTTTGATCCTCATCCCAGCCTTTCACAATTCCCAGAAAGCCAGGATGAAGTATAAGCACTAAGTTGAGCACCACATGGTGTTCCCTCACCAAAAAGTGTTTTGGGGCTTGGAAGATGGCTTTGTGGCTTATCTTGCTTGAGCAAACATGACGTCCATGTTCAAAGCCCAGAGCTCTGCACCACGTGTGCAGAGGCAATCTAACATCACTATACTGCTGTCCAGGATCCCTGGAAAGGAAACTAAAAGGTAAAATTTCTTGAGTACAGCAAGCAAGAAATTTTTTGTAAGCTGCCAACCCAAGTTTGATCCCTGTCACCCCACGTGTTCCCCCAAGCCCTGCCAGGAGTGATTCTTGAGCACCAAGTCAGGAGTACCACCTAAGCATTGCCAGATGTGGCCAAAAAAATAAAACCAAAAAGTAGGACTTTTTTGAGTGATATTTTAAGTCTAACAAGCCTCTTTCACATGACCAAAATGTCTGATCTCAGTGCAAACAGTTGTTAGTAGGAGCATGTATTTTTTTTTCTGTTATGCAGTTCTTCAACAGTAGGACACAGAAAACACACAACTTGAAGCTTAATCTTGGACTTATTCATGCACACAGTTTTTGTTGAAAAAAAATACATCTACCACTTTTGTAGCTTAACTTTATTTGAACAATTTGAGGATAATTTTAAAGTGTCCACCTATGCATTAAGGATCAATTCTGAAAAGTAGGATTTAAAAGATGATTTTCTCTTTGTAAATATTAAGTAAACAATAATGCTAACTCAAAACAAGTTTACTATCAAAATTGTTGGAGAACTTGCTTACTTGCTAGCCCTGGATTTTTGCATTACTAATGAGGGATTGTTTCTCTCCTTTCTATAAACCTTTTGCATATGTTTAGGCCAAAGGGATTTGCTTCTTCTATAAATACAAAATGATGGTCAGGCAGTTCAGTGGTGAGTTATTTTAACTCTAAATTATTTACTCCTGGACTTCAGTCACATTTTCCAATTATAAGCTCCAGTACCATTTAGATTGGATCTAATTCCTCATTCTTCCTATAAAGATTCCTACAAGGGACTAGATGGTACCAGGAAAAGAGTCCACCCTGGCTACGATATGGGACAACTTTTAGAAGCCCTGCTTTAACCCAGCAAGGTCAGAATCAGTTTTGTTCTGACCCAAGTTAAGCCATGAATGGCCTTGCAGCAGAGCAATGCAAGGCTGTTGTTAGAGAAAGGACCCTGAGGGGGTGGAAATGATCAATCTACCTAGGGGAACATAGATTGGATCATATGATGTGATCTCCCCATGAAAGATCACCCTATATATTTAATCTCAGGTATAGTTGATATGCCTGCCACCCTTTACTGTGTTTATATAAGAGAACTAGATATATTATAGAAATGATTGTTTATTAGCCTGAGAGAAGAGCAGTGCCCTACATTAGCATTTTTTAAGTCTTGGGAAGCAGAGGCATGACCAGCCTGAGATCTTTGCACTAAAGCCTGTTTCTGCCTCATTGTGGGAAGAATTTACATGCTGCCCCCAGTTGGCAGAGGTTTTTAGCTCTTGATTTTGGGGATCGATGAGAGTCGGTGTGAGTCTGTCTGCTAGTGTGGTGTCACAGAGTGTGCATTGCAGTTACTATGGAGTTAAATTGGAAAAAGTAAAGCTTTGGACTTTCAAAGATCTGGTGGTTGTGCTTCTGTGTTCATCAGCTAGAGGTGATGGTATATAGCTACAGGTCAGAATTCTATCTCTGTGGGGAGGTCCCCTGGTAGATTGCCATATGAAGGAGGGGTTTTTACACCATCTCTTTGTTTTATGGTCAAAGTTCACCACCTCTTGCATCTCCCAACTTCAATCTCTGGGGAAGATTTAAAGAGCAGACTTGACTTAAATAAAGTGGTAGAGCCTTGGACTATCAGGGAGCCTGTGGTTCTGTTTCTTTTTTCATCAGTCGGGGAATAGTTGTGAGGCCCCAAATGTGCCAGGGGATCCTGCCAAACCCCAATATTTGTTGGGGATCCCCTGAGTCCCAACAGGAGAAAGAAGATACTGTGAAGTGTGTTGATGCAAGGGATTAAAATGGTCTGGAAAACCAAGAGCTACTTTCTTGATGTTTCTCCAAAATGAAGAGGTTGCAATAAAATATCTGCTCAACAATGCTCTAACAGAAATAATTAAAACCTAATCTGAAGCACAAGGAAACATTTATATAAATGATTTTTTTTTAAACCTCTCAAATTTAAAATTCAGTTTCATTTATTTTGGTAACTTGGGATCCTGGCTAGTTTCTGCTTCCTAAGACTTTTTTTATTCTGAGTTTATTTTTAAGTCTAATTGTCCTCACCTACATAAACTTCCTGGATTTCAGACTATTGAATTGCCTGGTTAAGCATCTCTGCTCTCCAGATGACAGTTTACCTATGATGTGTCCTCAAAGAGACCCACAATTTGGACCAGATGCCATTGACTTAGCGCACAGAGGATCTAAGGCAGTGAACTGTGGTGGTATTAGTCAGCATGCAGACTTCATTATTGCAAACCAGTGTTCAGCTGATAAAGGGGCATATTGTTGTTATGACCTATAACTGTTGGACAAGTTCTGGAAAGCTAGGGAATTATAGAGCAGGGGCAGGTAGGCACTCCCAAGGCAAGTAAAATGAATTAATAACTCTAGTGAAATTATGAATACATGATAAACCTACTTTGGATATTTTGGTAGATTCTTGGTTTAAAAAAAGAAGTATTGCATGTACTTACTGTTCCTAATTGCTGTAGAACTTAGACAAAATAATTTGGAGTTAATATGCTTTAAAAATTGTCATAATAGGCTTGCCTTTTTTTTCATCACAAATTCCAAATTTTCTTTATATATTTTTCTACTTTTATTTTCACTTTGTATTTTGGAGAGATGAACAAAATTTAATATCGGCTTTTTAAAAAAATAAGACAATAGAGTAACACCAGAAGAGGAGGTAGCAATGCTCTTAGACTTACCATCAGAATCATCTAAATAGAAGAAAATCTCACATAGTTTTAGATTTCACAGTTTCAAGAAGATGTGAAATATTTGACATTTTTGTTTTAGTGTTTTTACGTTATCAGAGACACGTTTCAAGGGCAAGTAGCAAATTTTCTTTTCCTGTTGAAAGCCAGCTCTGCTACTAAAGGGCAAATACGGGAAAATGTTAATTTAGACTTTTCAGAAATACTGCAGCTCACATGCAGCAAAATCCTGCTCCACAGAGGATGTTTGCAGGGGGCCTGTGCTGGAATCTTAATTCTTGTGTGTTAAGAATTTAGAAAAAAAATCCCTTTTAATCAGTCTGCCATATATGTGAAAATCAAAAAAGGTGTTACCATTTTGCATTGACAGAGTTCAATTCTTTGTACCTTAGTTACACATTTGGTTGTCACTTAAGTTTTAATTGGCTAAAATTAGGCCCCTTATTTTCAACAAAATTCTGCAAAGTTTTAATTATGTGTGCTTTAGCGAACTCATTCACTTTGTGATCCATCAGAAATAAAACCCAAGAAGATTTCTTAAATACTGTATGTTGTTTTATTTATTTTGGTAAATAAAATTTAGGGCCAATGCAAAATTGAAATTAGTGATCTATCAGATGTTGAAGATTAAACATTTTTTGCACTTCTACGTAAGAAAGATTTCCTAGGGGGATTAGAGAAGGGACGTAGAGAAGTAGTTCAAAAAAGTTTAGACCACAGAGACCTCCCTTCCTAAGAGAGGAGCATATATCTAAAACGTTAGAAAAAGAGGAAGTGACTCTCAGAATTTCATAAAGGGTGTGGCCTGATAGGTGTATGTTAATAGGGAAAGAATTTGGCAGTGGTGTACAGAAGAGGGTGCAAAGTAGAGAAATGAAGGTTGGAGGTCATGGAGATATTTAGTGCTTGAATATTGAGAACTTGGTTTGGAAACTCAAGTAAGCATGAGTTTCAACCTTATGCTTATAGGACTTGGGCACTAATTCTATCTGTCCCGTGGAAGTACAATCAGCAGCTGATCCCCCCCCCCCACCACCCCCAAACCAGAATGCCTCAACTTGGGTCCTGGAGTGCCCTTAGTATCCAGGGAGTTTCTCCTCCTCGGGACTTTCTGGCATCACCATGATCCACTCCTCTCCCTTTACTTGCAGAGGCTCTATTTTCTTTTCTTCACCCCTAGCTCCAGGGCTCCAGCATTCATTGTTTCTGTATCCCTGCAGCATTCTGTTTTACTTCTTCAGATTTGCAGAGCATGTGTGTGCCAATGTGTATGCACACATCCTTGATTGCAATACCTTGTATGATTGCTATTTTCCTTGCTGACCCTGATTTCTAGGTAAGGGTGAGTGGGTGTCCACATCAGGTAGACAATGTGACAGGAATAGAGGAGCAATGAATATGTGGGCATAGTCAGGAAGCAAAGCAGTGGAAGGTGAAGAGAATACAGAACCAAAAATGAGAGGTCCTGAAAATGAAATTGCAGAAAATTAGGGTAAAATTTTGATCGACTTATGAAGTCTCTCTTTATATGCAAGCAAAACTGACTTTTATAACTCATATTTTACTTTTCCACACTTACACAGACACATTGATCTGCTTTTTTTTTTTCTTAAGTGCTATTATCTAAAAAATATATATGGAGACATTTAAGCTTCTGCATCAGGTAAAAGTAGCCTGTGAAGACATCCCAGGGAGATATCCAGTATGCATTTGGATATATGACTCTGAGCCTCTTGAGAGCAATCTAGACAAGAGAGATGTATTTGGGAATCATTAAGTTTACAGATGACAATTGAATTTATGGGGATCATTCAGGTCATCCAGAAGAGAGCAGAGAGTGAAAGAGCAGAAAGCTTGTGGCCAAGCATCAGAACCAGATTTTCTTCATTTATCAATAGGTTCTCTGTCCCTTAAACAAATCAATCTAGTTTGTCTCTCTACACTCTCTTGCACTAATTGCTGCCTTTATTCTTAGAATTGCTGATCCTTTGCTATTTTTCAGAAGAGAACATGGGATAGCTGAACAGGCTTTTGTATCAGGTCCCCAAGTCTTGAGTGACTTGAGGGCTGACATAAAGCTATGGCTCTGTTGCTAAGTAAATGTTGCTCTATAACTTTTTAGGAATTTGGTTTCTCTATATTAGTAATTATTATGGTTGTTTTTGGTCAGGTTGTTATAGGCATTGAATTGGACATTTGTTGGTAAGTTGCTAAATGCTGGTTACCTTTAGGTTGTCACGATGGAGAAAAGAAGGTTCTCCCAGATCAGAGACAGAGATAGAGTGGGTATAATTTGATGGTTGCATACATGCCTTATCCTGGGATTAATGCCTGGTGCTGCAAGCAACATCGATAAAGAGGTAGCCTGGTACATTATAGAGCAGTGTGAAAAATAAACACAAAGATTTATGTGGGAGTTTTTAACCTTTAAGATGAATTTTCAGGAAAGTATGGACAGGGAAAATATAACATTGCATGACTTGGAATTTGTATAAGGTGGTTCCTGGAGAAATTTATTTCCTTCCCTTTTCACTTTTGTGAAATTATTTGCTAATTCCCCTTCTCTATTTTAGCACAGCCTTCCTATCTAGTTGAGTAGAAGAAACCTTAATAGAAAGAGGTTTTTTCCATAGTGCTTTCAAGTCTGTCAGTGTTGACGAAATAGCAAACATGGTAAAATACCTTCAGCCATTTTTATCATATAAGTAGCAGAGTCATCGTCAAATGATAAGCATACTTACCATGTAAATCATAAATCATAGAAAAGCACAAGTGAGTGATAAAACATGAAGAGTCTTGAGGATGTATCAAGACTAGCAGGAAGTAGTGCTCAGTGAGCACTGTCAATTGTGAACTTTTGAGGTAAGGACTGTAAATCTCTAAGGATTGACAATCCCTATTGACAATTTTTCCCCATGGAAGTTTAGCTTCAGCAATAGAAGAGGAATATTGTCATACTTAAGGAGAAATAGACCATATAATTTTTTTTTCGTTAAGAATTCAGGACAGGATAGTATGTTCATGGGAATGTTTCAGCAGAAAAGAGTAAGTTGATGATATGGGGTGAAGACCTGACACCGTTGATAAACATCTTCCCTCTTTTCTCTAAAATGTGACATCTAAGGTCACCAAGCTGTTTTTAGTTTATAAATCCTGTGGTATTGTGATCATTTCCTCTTTCGTTTAGGAAGTCATTGGCCCACCTACAAAGGAAATCACATAGAATTTAAATATAAGGGTAAAAGTCTGGGATTGAACTAAGTTGTAGAGCACATGCCATAAAAGTGTGAAGCACTGAGCTTTATCCCAACATTGCATGACCCCTCCAAGAACAGTGGGTGCGAGCTGACTCATATGTCCCAGATAATAGGAATGTGGTCTCAGATAAACCAACAAAACTGTATCATTAGATCATTTGACATCCCATTATTCGTTGATTTGCTCGAGCGGGCAGTAGTAATATTTCCATTTGATCCTATCACGTGCCAGTGTAGCCCAATGGCATCTGGTTGCTTCAGGAATACAAAGAGCCTCAAACCGTTTATTCAGGGTCTAAATGAAGAAGTCTGACCATCGTGTAGGTGGGCGGCCACGTGATCTTTTGAAATCCCATGGGATCCTGTGGTAATGGCTCTAGGTCAGTGATCATCTCCAAATCGCATTACATGTCCAGCCCATCTGATTTTCGATGCCTTGGTAAACGAGACAGTGTCACTGACTCTGGAAGATCAACGGAGGTCGGAGCTCTGGCTTCCTTCTTTCATTGAGTGAGGCATGATATTCCAAGCATAGCGCTTTCAATCTCTCTTTGGGAGACCTGAATAGCATTCTCATTCTGCTTTCATAGGGCCCAGGTCTCTGAGGCGTATGTTAATGCATGAGAACAGTGGAGTTGAAGAGAAATGCCCGGAGCTGGAGGTTCTTTGTCTTTTTAGCTATTTCTTCGATGCCTTTGAAGGCATTCCATGCCGCTCATTCCTCCTGCGCAGCTCAGGTTTTAGGTCATTCATCATGTTGACTTCTTGACCTAGGTACATATAACTCCTGCATTCAGAGATGTTTGTTCCATTGAGAGTGAATGGGGCCTCTGGAACTAGTTCATTTTTATGAACATAGTTTTGCTGAGATTCAGCTGTAGACCTATCTTTCCACATTCTCGGTCAAAGTCAGCCAGCATTTGTGCCGCTTGGCTAATGTTTGGTGTTATTAGAATGATGTCATCAGTGAAATGGAGGTGGTTTAGTTGCCAACCATCTATCTTCACTCCCATTCCTTCCCATTCTAATTGTTGCATCATGTTCTCAAGGGTGGAGCTGAAGAGTTTTGGTGAAATAGTATCACCCTGCTGAACCCCTCTTTTGACATTGATGATCACTTCTTTGTAGAATGGTGAGATCCTGGTGATGAATCCATAATACAGCTCAGAAGGATCTTGATGTATTGGGTTTGAACACCCTGTTTGGCTAGGACCTCGATGACCACTTCAGTCTCCACAGAATCAAAGGCTTTCTTTAAATCAATGAACGTGAGACAGAGTGGTATCCTAAACTCCCTACACACTTCAATGAGCTTGGTTACCATATATATATGGTCCATTGTGTTGAATCCTTTTTGGGAAGCCAGCTTGCTCACCTGGTTGCCCTTCATCTCATGTTCTGCCAATCCTGTTCAGGATGACTCGAGTGAACAGCTTATAGATGACAGACAACAGGCAGATGGGGCAATAGTTGCCAATTTCGTGATGTCTCCCTTCTTGAACAGTAAAATGTCTTGCTGGTTTTTCAATGGGAGGGCACTTTGCATTCAGACAGGTAGCATGTGAAGAGCCGAGCCAGTGTATTGATAAGTACTGAAGGCAGATTCTTCAGGTGTTTGGGTCTGATTTTGTCTGGAACTTGTGCTGTTTCCTTCTTTACTGACGAAATGGCATGTTGGATTTCAGAAGGGACAAAGTTGGGAATGACATATCCATCCTGCGGAATTTGGTTGTGGGCAGGTGGATGTGGCTATCAAAGAGATCTGAGTAGAAGTCATGGATAATGTTCTCCATTGCCTTTATAGAAGATGTGATAGATCCATCAGGAGATTGGAGGGCAGTCATCTTGGTCTTATAGTTGGCAAAGGACAGGCGGGCATTGCCAATGCTTTTCCCAGCTTATGCTGCATCTTCCAGTATTTCTACTCTTCTCTCTTTGAGGTCTTCCTTTATCGCTTCTCTGCACTGCTTTGCAAGCTTGGATGTTAGCATTTGGTCCCCTGAGGCTTACGCCTTGCCACATTGGTGAATGAGCTGGGAGAGTTTTTGAAGACAGGTGTCCCTTTTTGTGGCGTTTTCTCTCTCTGCATTCTTTGCACAATCATGGAGGTGCTGAACCAGTCGGTTGTATTCTTCATCGATGTCATCAATGATGATATCTTCGCATGTTGCCGCAGTGGTGACAAAAGAGTTCCCAGTTGGTGGTCATTCTGGGAGGTCTCTTCTTAAACTTTACAGCCTTTTCTCCCCGTTGCATGAAGTAGAACTTTGCACGAAGGAGACGGTGTTCTGATCCTGTTTGGAATATGGGGACGACAGCAATATCGGTCAGACAAACCTGTCGATTGAAGATGATGTGGTCAATTTCATTCTGGAACTGTCCACCAGGAGATTCCCATGTCCAACGTTTCGCTTCAGCCTTCTGGAACTGTTAGTTCCCATGAATGGTCTTGGTGGACATGATGAACTCAGATAGTCTCTCATCCTGTTCATTCCATTTTAGGCCATGGGTCCCGATGTGGAGTTCTTTGGCCAATCTTCTCGGTCCTATGTTGGCATTAAAATCACCGACTATGATCTTGTAGAAGGTGTGATCTTTTTTATAGAACTCCTCCAGTTCCATGTAGAATTTCTCAGTTTCTTCTTCCTTGTATTTGGATGTTGGTGGGTAGACAACAAAGATAGAAACTGCTGGCAGTGGGCCACATCTCTTCAAGTGTAATCGTCCTATTTGGTTTGTTAGGATTTCAAATTAATCTGAATTCAAATAAAACTGGATTCAAAGCATTCAAACTAAACTGGATTCCTGGTAGAATATGAGGAAAGCCTACAGTTGAATGTTACTCTCGTCTTACTGGTAGGGGCTGCGTCTATCCCAGACCATTTAATTATTACTTTTTTATTTTTGGAGGGTCACAGCAGGAAGTTGGTAATGCAGTCCACTCTTTGGGGAGTCTGCTTCACAATCTGTGAAGAAGTGCTATGCGCCTTGACTTTAAGGACGAAAGGGAGTGAGTGCTTCTTTCCTCCACTAGGAAAGTGACACCCTGGCTGTGGTATCTTTCCTTCTGTGAGTGGTCCATGTTTTTTGCCTTCTATTTGGCTGCAGATCTGTCTGTCTGGGTGAGCCCAGCTCATAGCATCTGAGGAAGCCATTGAGAATGGGGATATCTGAACTATGAATTTCTTAGATGCAAAACAGAATCTGCTCGATCTATAAAGAGATCAGAGATAACTCTGGTTCCTCTGCACACTTTGGCCTCCCTCTGACCCTCTGACAGAGCTTTGGAAACTCTGTCCAGGGTATGTTCCAAACCACACCTCACCTTCACCCCCAAATTATACCTTATGAAAGAAACCAGTACAAAGCAACATCACTAAAAATGTCTTCAAGTGATCAGTGGTTTCAATTTGGAATCTGGTGCTAGTTTTGTGGAAGGGATGAGGAGGGAATTTTTCCTGTCCTGGGGATTTTATGGTGTTTTTCTGTCTCATAGATTTTATTCCCCCCTTACAATGTGGTTGTGAAAAGCAGATGTTTCGCAAAGCTGAAAGTCTTGGAAATATTCATTTTAGCACGGTAACTCAATACCTCAGGGTAGACATGGTCTGTAGTAGCAAAATAGATGTTTTTTTTTTTCTACTGTGGTATTGTAGACAATAAACTGGCACAAACTTCCATCTAAATTTAGCCTGCTTTCAGTTCCTTTATGTTTAAAGAAATCATGCTATGGCGATTAAAGGTTTTCTGTAAATCTTTCTTAAATCAACTGCATGTTTATTTTGCTGACTGGAGAAAGTCAGATACAAACTCCCAAAATTAAATTTCTGACCTAAATATCACAAAATGAATGCCAAATTCCGCATAAAAAGCATAATGAGATTTCAACTTTGCTTGTAATAGCAGTGTCTAATGACTTGGCTTTGGCAACTTGTAGAGAAAAAAGTCATCTTAACTGCTACTTTGTCACAGATAACCAGAATTGCTTAACATATGAATTGTAGCATATTGTTTTGAGATAATCTTGAACCCTGTTTAATTAGTTGCTCACATTCCTAGTAGTTTGCCACCTAGGTACATTCAGAACCTGTACTGTTTGTTCAAAGTTTGTTCTAAGTAATGGTAATGCTTTGAAGTTTCTTTTCCCCCCCAGCATTTGTCTATTTAAGGCTTGTGATTCATTATACTGGTTTTAACTGAAGAAATAAATTGAAATAAATATTTGTTACTGAAGAGGCTGATATTCATATGATATGGTTTCTTGTACATGAGAGTGACTAATCAGTCTTGTATATATTGACAAGTTAATGATATATTTTGTATTCACTATGAATTAAATAATAAAGAGTCCCTTTGACTTGGATATCCTGTAGTATTATAATGATAGAGTGCTGTAATGATTTTTACTGGGAAAATAGAGTAGCTGTCTTTACATTCACCAAACTAATAAGCAAAATTCCTTCCAGCTTATATATACTTACTTTCTTCACTAACTTATTTCTGAAAATTGCTTTGAAATGAATTTCAATCATATGAAATATAGCCAGGATACCAATCCCTAAGGACAACACATAGTTGGCAATACTTTTTTGTTGTTGTTAAAATAAAAAAGCTGAATATTTATTTCACTGACTAGATTTTGCAGTGTTCCTTAGGGCTACAACTCATTCTTTTGAGTAACCCAGCCTTCTCTTCTCATATCTCCAACCCCACTCCACAGCTTCACCCTTTAGTCTTAAATTTTTGTATTGAGCACTGTGGTTGTAGATGTGTGGATATAGATTTGAAATCTCTCTTGCCTCCAATTTCAGTAGTATTATGTTGACTGTCTATATTATCCATAACAACCAAGATAATGTATCTTTACACAATGCATTGTGACCATAACCACCCTGTTTTGCTTATCAACTAATTTATTTTTCTGTATCACTTGTATAACTCATCTTCCCATTGTTCATCAATTAGCTCCTAGCGGGCACCAGTAACATCTCCATTCATTGGGAATGAGGCCCACTATTGTTACTGTTTTTGGCATAATGAATATACCATGGGTAGTTTGCCAGGCTCTGCTGTGGCTCTGAGTTTATCCCAGGGAACCCAGTCTTTTTCTATGTCAGACCATCAACCATCCAGGGTCCACAGGGCAAAACTCTGGGTGTAGACAAGCCTGTCTCCTATCTGCCACCTGCTAACGCAGTCAGGCACCACAGCCACACCTGCAACACCTTAATTATAATCATCTTATAATGACTACAAACATACATTTCTGGCCAACCCAGCAGTAATACTCTTGGATGCTTACATATGACACAGAAAAAATGAGGATCATTTTCCTCCATGGCACAGCTGATGAGCACTTGAAGTCTGAATAGAAGGAGCTGAAAAGGCTGCAACTACTATGAAGTAAAGAGAAATCTTATGAAGGCTTGGAGAAATATATACGTGGCTATGGAATATCCATTGGTACAGATGCATGCCTTTGTATTCTGAAAGACAGTTCATCTTAGATGCCCCTCCTCCAATCTACCCGGTAGGGGAGCTTCTAAGGCAGATCTTGGCTGGGCAACATTAACATTTCAAAGAACCTAGGTGAGGTCCTGGGAGAAGTTACCTGAGCAGCATTGATCCTAACTGCTTCCCATTGGAGTAGGTGGTCTGAATTGGAAAGATATAAAAGCTGTACATATTGGGGTTTTGGTCTTTGTCTTTTGCCTTTTCTCTCCTCCCTCTCTGTTCTCTTCCCTGTAGGGCATTAACACTTGGTGGTGGCTATCTTCAGTTTGACAAAGAATGTAAAGGATCTCTACAAAGAAAACTACAAAACGTTACTTCAGGAAATAAAAGAAGACCTGAGGAAATGGAGACATATTCCCTGCTCATGGAT